>DVQP01001172.1:0-16810 GCA_018231745.1 Danaus eresimus | reverse complement strand
TTTATCCGACTTAATAATGTATTTTGAAGATATAGATATAAAATACTTATATGTTGGTAAGTTGTTAATTTTTAAACAGCGAACTCTTCGCTAAATAACTTTTTATAGTATAGAAAATTTGTATTTGAAAAAAATTAATATTGTTAGAAGATAGCTCATTACTAAATACATATATAATTAATGAAATACACAAACATACATATATGTTTTATTTATGTATGCATTACAGAAAAAAAAACAGTTAATTTGTTTTAAATAAATGTCGTTTAAAAAACAAACCGATGGCCGAAATAACAACGTCACGGTCCCGTTAAATGAAGCTGCGGAGATAAATAAATTCATGCGGTTTATAGAAAATAGTAGTCATTATTGAAGAAAAATACATTATATGTATAATAAAATATTAAAACTCATATATTTTAATATATTATCTGGTTATATAAGGTTTAAACTTAAGTATAAAAGATTTTACTATAGCTATGTGTGTATTAAAAAGATACTTATAAAGCTCTGTTCTTGAGTTAGTCTATATCTTTTAGTACTTTTATCGTTGATTCCCGCCTACAGTATTAGAGTCAAGCTCTGTGCTAAAGCTTGTCTATATAATAATATTTTTATACATAATCGATGTTTAAATGAATTCCGATCTTAATTTTGAATCGCAATTCATGTTTAAATCGATTTATCCTCGTTCCATTGTTGTTCTAATTGCCAAGACGGAGGCGTGACGCCACGCCTACGTTACAATCGCTTTGTGCTGTTAATTTATAACGGACCGTTTATTTTATGTTTGCTTTGTTTATATAACTGTGGATAGTGTTCAGAAAAGCAGTCATTGGTCGCCATATTTGATATGAGAGCAAAGAATAATTGAACTGTGCTGAACTAATCATTCGAACTTTAGGGATAAAAAAATGGCATGAAATCGATTCTGACATTTGAATTTGGAATTTTTGATTCACTTACCAAAAGTGTAATATTCATTTGATATAAGCGATAAGAGGAATAATTTGAATTTGGAATTTCAAAAGACACAGGAGAAGGTTCGAGAATAAATAATGTATAGGTTATTTAAGATCCAAATCGTGTCAGTAAATAATTCCAGCAGCTATTTAGCTTGTATATTGAATTAGAGACTTTGTGTGGTAAACTGTTCGCAAAATATTTTGCCGTCACAAAGGAGGTATTAGCGAGGCGGGCGGATGGTAATTTTATGTAAATAGGTACAGCAGAAGACGAGCTTCTCGGCGGTTACTCAATTTGTTTATGTTTCAGATGAAACAAGTTCGCTGTATTATTTTTAAATGTTCTTTTACATCGCATGTATACTCTTTGGTTGTGTATTCGGTTTTCGAATTTATTGTTTATATGTTATAAAAAAAAGAGTCGGTGCCTACAATAAGTTTAAAATTATTGACTGTGTTTATTGAAGATATTTTTTATCAATCCGTAGATATAAATATAAATGTTACGATGTTGATAGTTAGAAAGGGAGAGGAATGTAGCAAAATATTCAAAGTCAAACGTTACGTAAAAATATTTAAGGGGAGTCGCTACGCCTAATTAGACAGGGCGTCTCCCGTCTGAGCCGACATAACTATAGATACAAAATAAATCGTTGCTTGAATGACATTAAAAAAAAATAAAGTAAATAACTTTATTATCATAACATTATTATGATAAAAATAAGTTTAGAATCAAAGCATTATAGTTTAAAAGTAAGTCTAACAATGACCTCTTGACAATCACCCGGCCAATAATCTTCCGGGAATACGAAGAGCAAATAAAAATGAATACTTGCAACACTTGAACAATCTGATTTTATTAAAGGTACATTCAAAAAAAAAGCGACACCCGAATTTAAACCTTATGACGTAGCTAATAAGGTGCAATACAAAAGTCACTGTCGCTGTAATCTAACGCTTTAAGCGTTCGAAGATCTTTTCAACTTTACTTTTATATGACGATTAACGAAATTAGAACCCAATAATATTATTTCTGTCACAATGACGCGTACCCTCGTGGCGTACACGAATAAACCGCTCAGATTACCACCTACGTTTGTGTAAACACAATGTAGCCATATTTTTTTCTATTTTACCGATTTATCTTTATCTTGATTAAGATAACAGACGGTTTAGATAGGGGAGTTATATTTTGCTACGTTTCGCTTAATGCGTACCGGTTTTAGTAATACGAGGACCGAGTCTAGTTAGGTAAGCAAATATTGTGATTTTAATATTTTTTTTTTGGTTGTCAGTCAAACGAATTGTTGGTATAATAGAGCTTAATTCGTTAAAGATCTTTGTTGAAACAGAAGAGAATATAGATTTTAATATGTATGAGGTAGAGCTGCTAGAGCTGGTAGAGCTGATAGAGTTGTGTTAAAGCTGTGTTTGTTTTTTCGTTTTGTATTGGTCTTAAACAATAAAAAGTTAAAATTTTTAAACATGTTTGGCCCCAAAGATTTTGTAAACTTTTACATCTCTCCATGTAAGGCGAGCGCTACTTATAAGTTTGTATTTATTATATACCTATATGTATATGTTTGATTGCAGTCTTGTTAAAAATAATTTAAAAGCAACTTAGATTAGAGCAAAATTACTTTCTACACAAAAAATGTATTAAAACTATAGACATACTTTCTATTTTATGAAACCTCGTAAATGTTAAATTGACTTTTAAACGTCCAAGTTAAAAATATATGAACATTTCGATCACCTGTATTACAGGCTTACTTTAACCATGTGGTTAAACGATTAAGTCCAAACATACCTCAATCTCACATTGAACTATGAATATTCTTAGCTATATATTATCACCCGACCCCGGCCGTGCTCAAAGTACCGTCGACCACTACACCGCTGAGTGCTGACTGTAACATTGATCGAATTAACTGACAATACATCGGATTAACAATAAGTGGATTAAGAGCGATCACAGTTTAACAGATTTGGGACTTAACACATCGGTTAACTTTAACTATCACCGCATGATGTGGAGATTGAGTTATATGAACCAGCGGATTACATTAAAGATAAAAATAGTTATCCAACTTAGACAAATAAATTATCAAAGTATTTTTTTATGAGTTCAAATTAATTTAATTTTCTTTGGTATAAACTATAATGCTATAAATATGTATTTATAGATTTAACCATACGTCCTCCTTACAACAAACATTGGCTGCTAAAAGGTAGGCCTTCGTTTTCCTATAGCTACTTGATTTTATCAAGACGAGTAACAATAGATTAAACATGTGCCTGAATATAAAAAAGACGCCGGTTTCAAAACTTTCCCTTTTCATTTAAAATCACATCAAAACTGTTACAATTAATATATCGAATGTAGAAATAAAGGTTCCCTAATCGGAAGCTCTGGAGTGGTCATTAAATTCACGACCGGTAACATTCGCATGCTCCCCAACAATGCGTGAAAGCCATTGTCGTCCATTTTGTTTTGTCAATACGTAAATAGTTCATAAATATTTAAACAGCTTAACATAACCCTTGGGAATTTGTATGGCTGCAAAAAAATCTCAATCGCTACCCATTGTCGCCTACTTCCGCCTCTGATTTAATAATGTCATAAACGTCATAAGATTTTAAAATGACGGAATGATTTCTAAAATGAGGTTTTACGTAAAGAATATTTTTAGAACATTTTTAGATGATCGCCAAAAACAAATGTTCCTAATGATGTTTGTTAATGAAATATGATCAAGAAATTCAACGCAAGTGGACCATCAGCTCACCAATCATAGGAAGTGGTGGAACACAGCTGTACGGCGCCCGTATTCTTCAGGGGACAGCATCCCAACATAATTCAATTAAAAACCATTGTCCGGCCGGGTTTTTGCCCACTTAACACCTCGACAATACATTATTTTGACAACAATAACTGCATTAACGCGGTCAGTACATTTTTTTTTATCAAACTAACTGTAACCAGCGAGGGATTGTTTGGGTGAAGTGTTTTACGCGCCCTGACAGATAGGATCTTAATCCGAGATTAGTTTTAACATTTGTCAGCACTTAACATTGTTGGTTACACCAAACTCCCACACTGCTGGTGATTCTTTTCGGATAAATATCCGGTCAAGTGGAACCGATGAATGTTATCTGAATGTTATCCTTGAAAGGACCTGAGTTTCCTTTATCCTTACATTTGATGGGAATCCATCAGGTTTAGTATATATTTTTTTATATTATAATATCATTATAATATAAAAAAACTATTTGCTATCATCAACTTATTTCTTGTACCGTTTCTATTATTTTCTATAATTTAATGTCATCGTATTTTTATATATATATTTTTTTAAATTGAATGAGCGTTTTCGGTGTTATATAATCTGTGTATTTCAATGTCATGTAATGTGATTTCAGGTTTTAGAAGATTGTAATTTATATATATTTTTATATGTTTAAGGACCTTTAAAAGAACTATGGTTCAATCAATAAGTACAGTATACTCCATAAAGTCTATATTAGCTTGTTTATTTTGTTTTTCGATATATTTGTTTTATGACCTATATATAACAAATGATTCTTATTACGACAATGATATTAGAACCGTGATATCCAATCAGCAATCTAAAAGAAGTACACACGAGAAGAATACAAAGTTTATTTTAGAATGGACAGAACGAAGGATATTCGGTAAAAGTATACCCCCAACATTAATGTGCTCCGAATTCTGTATTTTCACAAAAGACAAAGGACACTTTGATGGTGATTACACGAAATTCGATGCTATAATTTTTAATGAAGACATCCTCTCTGCCAACGAGCGACCGATCAAACGAGATCCGTCCCAGATGTATATATTCAATGCTATGGAATCGTCTTACACGGCTCCGGCGTGCGAGACACACAACGACGGTTACTTCAATTGGACTTTTACATATCGTCTCGACTCGGATATAGTGTGGAGTTACTTTCAAGTGAGAAGTCTTAAAGGACAGCTCGTCGCTCCGAGCGTCGCCGTCTCCTGGAAACATAGTAACCACCCTGTGAAAAAGAAGATAAGGACAATTTTGAAACGCAAACGCAAAGCGGCTGCGTGGCTCGTAAGTCATTGTAGAGCCGACAGTCTCAGAGACGACTACCTAACCAGGCTTCAAGAGCATCTATTCCATTACTCTCTCAAAATCGACGTTTACGGCAACTGTTCGAGACGGAAATGTCCTGGCGACGCCTGCGATTATATGATACGCAATGATTATTACTTTTACATGGCCTTTGAGAATTCGTTCGCTGATGATTACGTTACGGAGAAAATTTTGCACGGCTATGAGAATTACGCCGTGCCTATAGTTTACGGGGGAGCGAACTACAGCAGGTGCGTTAATACCTTAGGACGATCTGATACAGTGGTAGCGTTCCAATTATATCAATCATTAAATATTACGAGCTAGCGATTTTATATACTTCGTTAATCTTTGTATTAATAACATTTAAGTATAACGAGATCTAAGATTTATGCGAGTCATTTAAATAAAACTAATATATTTTCGGATTTACTACGCGTCTTATATTACTTTAAAACTACATAATCCCGACGTTTCGGTTACTTTACAGCAACCGTGATTGCGGTTAGTAATAAATGACATAACAATAAAAAATCGCGTAGTAAACCGAAAATATATTTGTTTCATTTTACATTTAAGTTTGTTAGAAATAGTTGGCCAAGCGATACCAAAAGTGATGTCAACATTATGCCCACGAGTCATTAAAGTATAAAATCAAACAAATGGTAATACGTTTAACATTTCCTTGAAAGTTTTGACTGTATTGTATCTGCTTTGCAAATAAGTAAAGAAAATTATGTGATGGAAAAGTGAACACAATTTCTGAGAGTAAAAGAACTAATATTGATTGAAGTGGTAAAGTTGATGTCACTCGTGTGTATATTTTGTACAAAATTGTACCTTATAGTACCGAGGAATGGCGTAATGACTCTACTTTTTTCTTCTCTTATCGCTATACGTAATGAGGTGTATAGAGAATCTTTATTTATATCCTAGAAAAATAAATGACTGGTCTATGAAAAATATTCACTAAAGCAATAATTATTCGACACCCGTTGGCTTAACTTTATTTTATTCTCGCGTGATACGATCCGAGTCCAGTGCATTTATAGCGGAGTATATTTTGCGAAACAATCGGTTGTTTCGTAATAACAATCAAAAAACTCGATATTAAATGTCATTAAACAGTTGATACTTTCTCCGTTTATGTGTACACAATAATAAACATTTTAATATCACAACAATTTTTTGTCTTGATCATGAATAGGTACATACAATTAGCACGAAGCATAAAGATTAAGATTAAGTAATGTTCTGCGTCTCTGTAGCTCAAGCAAACATACAACTGTTTTGGGTAAAGTATGTATTAAACTGGACCCACACGCACACACTCACACACACACACACACGTATTCTTTTATAATATTAAAAATTACATAGACAATCTTCTTGCTATGACTAGTAAAGAAGACTATTCGGTAGATAAGAATATGTGCGGACACCGTAATACCCGTACATACAAATATATAATAATCTTAAACTTCCAGTTCTTAGTTACGATAAAAATATTAAACTTATGCTTTAATTAAAATACTTCACAAATGATTTCTATCAAATATATGTTATGTGTATACGTAAAAAAGAGCTTCATTATATTTTACATAAATACAATAAACAAAATACATGACCGCTAATTTATTATACATCTTATAACATATCAACGTCATAGGTATACATAAAAGGTTACACGAAGAAAATTGTTGAACTATTTAGTCAAACATAGCCCCCCACGGAAAGGTCTTTCACCAATTAAATACCTATTTCAAAGCCAAAGATGTTTTAACCAAATATTTTTCAGGTTTCTGCCCCCTGGCTCCTACATCAACGCACGTGGAATGCACCCATACAACTTAGCCTTCAAAATGTACCAGGCGATAAAAAATCGTGACATTTACCATAAATACTTCAAATGGACGAATCTTTATACAATAACGTCTGACATAAAACCTCATCCTCTTTGCGAAGTCTGCAAACGTCTCCATAACGTGGACAGAGAATATCCAGCGAGAAAAAAGTTCAGGCTGTGGTGGAATCGATTGAACGGAATGAAGTGGTGTCTCTCTGACGAGTTTTGGAACGAAACGTCTAATGTCAATCTCGACGGAAGACATCTTTTTGATATGTATTAATTTTGATTTTAAATATATTATGTATTTGTTATGTCTTTGTTTATTATGTAAGCAACATATGTAATGAATATATTGGATCTCTGCTCTTTCGAAAGTATTAACTCTGTTTAATGTGCAGCGGTTTTTAAACTGTTCATTTTACATAAATAAAACACGCGGATAAAGTCAGGAATCGAGCAATTTTCACGAATTATTATTCAAATACAAATTCTACGGCTTTTGAGCCGGGTTCCGTGAGGCGTAAGTTCAAAAGTGTCGGGTAGGGAGAGGGCGAGGAACAATTACTGACATTTACATACATCACGACGCACGGAGCTTTACAAGAGTCACTTTAGCTATTTCAGCTATACATTGGACGTGCTAATTTTTGATAAGATATAGGTCTCAAAGTTGCATACTTTTATTTGTTTTTATTTTCGAACCGGCCTCCGAAAACAGAAGCACAGGCATCATAATCCAAAAGGGTTCGCAAACATTTCTCTGGCCTCCCGCCAACGTCTCCGGATTAAATCCGTTGCAGCCACAAAAATAATCCCTCGAGCAAGCTTAAAGAAAACTCATCAAAACCGAAGCTGTAAGTCTTCGAGCCAGCACGATGTTATTAATTTCATATATCCAACAAAAGAGCATGTTGCTACAAATATTCGTCAAAGTAATTAATGTTAGAATCGTATTGGTTGAATCCAGTCGTTAGTGCCAGGGGAGGCGACGAACAATACAGTAGTTAGCGAGGGGACGTATCGGAGGACGTTTAACGAGCAAATTATTTAGTAAATGTTGCCAAATAATAACATTAATGTGAACGGCGCGCTTCCAACTTTACTTACACTGAGTCGTTTATTTACGATTGTTGTGAGGATTTTGTGTCGTGTTTTAGAATTAGATCTTTATATTGTTATTTAATTATTTTTTTTTACAATGTTAGTATAATTAATAACATACATTGCCAAGACTTTTGTCTTGAAATAATATAAGCAACTGTAAATGTATGTATTGACAGTGAGTTGTATGTACTGAATATGAAAGCTATTGTAACTTAAAAATATAGCCACAATACGTGAAGTGGCTCTTCACGGTCAGCCAATGAGAGCCCTCCAGTCGACTGGCCTGCTGTGTCTACGTAATTTAGCGTCTTCATCCATCAGCTCAATGAATCGAATATTATGGTATCATCATCGTAATTACTTAATAAATGCGAATTAACGCTGGCGTTTCACACATCGGTGGCTTCACGAGAGGAAGTCTGGTCGTGTAGGGAGTCATAGTTTTATATAAAACAGCTAATGTATTACAACAAAATAAATCGTTTGAGAGAGTTTGCTTGTTCGTATTCCGGTCTATTTATTATATGGATGATTTATGAATTATATTTTCTGTTTGTGACAGTAACTTGTAATATTTTTAAAGTTTATTATACATAAGTAATAATTTCTACAGAAAGATAATTAAAAAGGTGTTATTAAGTCTCACTGCGGTCCAAATATTTAGTGCTAACATCACAGAATAATGTATTCACAGAGAGATCTAAGCTCTTATGTTCGCTTTAGATCCCCGCATGAGATGCGCTCCCCTGATCTGTTCATTATTTCACGGTAAATTATGGAAATTGATAAGTAATGGCAAATTATTTGATAATGCTTTCAATGAAAACTATTGTAGTCTATCTTTATTTGTGTTAAGTATAACAACAGTTACAGTCTTTGATAATTAAATTTAGTCTTTCCGTTAACTAGTTTATTCTTAAATAAAGGTTAGGATATGAAAGTACATTAACAACTGAATATTTTCCAATAGATTTAAAGCGATCTTTCTTCTGTTTAAGATAGAAACAGGGGCACAGGGACCCGGGGGAAAAGACGTCCCCACAAACGGAATTGATAATTTAATAAGCGATGGAACGCGTTCCTAATACCGAAATTAGCAATACGATACTATTAAATAGATTTTGGTCCACAAAGCAGATGTCGAGGGAATACGTTAAGCCGGGGCTAGCGTTAAAGAAGGGTTGCTTATTACGTGATATTTGTGCAATGGTCCAAGACAAATCGTGTATATATAAGTATAAAACGCTTCTTTAAACTAATTATTTACAATTAACATATTAATTTATTCTGTCACGTTTATTATTTTTATAATATACAGCCATTAATTTGCTTCTATTTACTTACATGTATTATATAAATACAACCTCAGCATTAGTCTTTACTTTGTGTAAGTAAAATTTTTCATATGATATATAGAATTAATTTTCAATGTTATTTAAATAACGTAAAAACGATACAAAATATCACTTCTTACGATCACAAATAGTTGAATATTATAACGCCTAACAAAATATATTAGCAATAATGTCATCATACCACTTATGTGGCATGAATACCTTTTGTTTTCATAGTTCCTTTTGTCTTACAGATGAGACCAGATGTAACTGCATTCGTTATTGTGTACAATCCTCGTACTTCAACTAAACACAGGCACGTGTCAGCACGTGTGCCTTATATAGCGCATTGTCTGATTGTTTCCGGATGACCGTATCGAATGCCGGTTAGAAAAAATATTGGTTTCGATACAGCTCCCATAGAAATATTTATTATTTACTCAGTTAATTCTTAGAAGGGTCCTGTATATATAAATTCATTTGTGTGTTATATATAAATGAAAACTCGTCTAATTTCCCACGCACATAGGAAATACTGTATCAAAGTTAACGTGATTCATAATTTAATATAGTTTATTTAAACTATGTCGTCTCAACTTTAAACTAAACTAATTATATTTACGTAATCTATATATAAATATTTTTTACTTTCCATATTAATGTTAAAAACATAAATAATATATATACGCTTCTCCTACCGCCGATGTAGGTACTTTTTAATAAGCAGAGAGCTACCCACAGTAATTTGTCCAATAATTCGCCACGCGCGTAAAGCTTTGTGTCAAAATGTTTCCGTTGAAAGTATCAGATTACAGACAAAAATATTGACACCGATGCAGCTTCCGTGCTAACAATATACCGAATAAAATATGAAAAATATTTTACTAGGACACAGAGTCAGTGTTTCATTACACATAGCTGTATCTAAATGACTTTATTTTAGCTGTTACTATGTTTTGTTAATACGTAAGTTAAATAAATAAGGCTTTATTTAGACAAGCGTTTTTTGGTTTAAAGAAAATTTTATTGAAAATTATAATATTAAACATTAAGAACATTACTTTTAGCATTAAGTTAAAAACAATTTTGTTGAATGTTTTCTGATAATGGTCTCATACGACTGTCGATATCTTTAACATTTTTTAAAATAAGGCTTCATTTGCACGGGAATCGTCTAATATTTTTTCCTATTCAATATTTTTTTGTATTATTTAAAATGCCATACTAAACAGAGTTTGTATGTTCTTTTATTAACTAAAATAAGATCAAGCTGTAGACTGTTTGTCGTTTAATCGACCACCCGTTTGTATATATAGTGTGCGTCTTTTTGTATGTGTTAGAAACATCAACATTCTACCTCTCCTTAAATAATCTAAGCACTATCAAGTTCTTAGTCTCTAGACGCGAACTTGTTCGTTCACGAATCCCTCTTATCATAATTCAATATAATAACGACACATGACATTGGCGAATTCTATAAAGAAACGTCACTAACTAAAAAGATGAAGAATTAGAGTTTGTCAAAGACATAATAAAACATTATAATTGGTACTTTCATGCTGAAATCATTATTTACTAATAGGTTCATGATCATGTTCTCTACATAAACTTTGACTGGTAAACATTAAGTTCATTAATTCCTCCATTTCTCTTAAAAAGCGGGATAAATTGTTCTGTATTTATAAATAAATATATTCTAAAAAAGATAGATATTTAAATGGGAGTGATTTCGTGCAAAACATTTTATAGTTTCTGGTTGAACTGAAACTCATTGCTGACTTATTTTCTTTGTGTATAAAAGTATATTTAATATTAAATATACTTTTGATTTAGTCCCTCCAGAACACATCACACCAGACAGATTAATTCGTTACTTAATTATAATAATGTAGAGTTACGAGTAACATATAATATAATCTTCTTATTTTCATGTTTTTATTTGCTCAATATTTTTTTCCGTTTCAATAGAACAAGTTAATGAAAACAATCGTTTTTTTTATAATGACCTGCAATGTAACCGAAACGTCGGGAGTATGAAGTATTTTTTTAAATAATAAAATAACGAAAAGTAATCGGAAAATATTAGTTTTATTTCAATCGTTTGTTATATCCATTAGACTGGTTCTTGTAGGAGGCATTTGAATATACCTAAAGGGTCCATATTATTCTGGTTTAGGGTAAAAACGGAAGTCGTTACTCAGGGCGCCTGCGCGGGCTTCCTGTCTCCGTAATTGGCGTATCTCGATTCTATAATTCGACCATGTAATACACAAAATAATTCTCTATTGTGATTCTGTTTTATTATAAATAAATTTTATAATGTAAGTACATTTCATTTATTATTTATTTAATGTTCCATAAAATCAGAATTCTATTAATAATATCATTGGATATTTTTAATGTGCAATAAAGATAATACTATTAAAATATGCTCAATCTTTTCACAAGCACCAATAAAACTACGTACCTAAATGTACCTACGAAAACAAATCTGTGGATGTTAATAATTTAAATAACTATGATTTGCAATTTATTTAGTTTTTATATAAATAAAATAGATTTGCTTAAATTTTTCTATTCAATAGTAAATCAGTATTAAATATGGCGAATAAAATTTTATATCCAGCTAACTCTATAGAACTGAAATGAGCGAGAAAAACGCACATCTGTATATTAAAGTATATTCCATAAAACCTTGTAATTATTTTAAAAAACAAAATCCAAGTGATCAGAAGATATCAACCCTTCACACGTCCCGGGAGGATATTAAAGCAACAGTCGGTATAATAATCTCTGGTAATGGCAACACAAAGCTAATAGCTCATTGAATAGGGTTACCATAACACATTCGTGTCTTATAAATATAAATTATAGTTCTTATAGTTGACAATATAAATACATTAATAATATTTTTATAATAATAATATCTGTTCTTTGTAAAATTTCATAAATTACGCCTGTCTTTGTCTGGAGATATAAAATGTATAAATTCTAGCTGCTGAGTTAATAAAATATAGTTCTTAATACTCGTCATTGCTTTGTCTGTTTTCATAAGATAATTTTCAATGTTTATACATAACTAATATCAAAGTAGAGTCCTCCTAACTGTATTATATGTAGTCGGATTAACACCACAACCCTCTTTGGCCGGATTGTAAAACTTCATCATAACATTCGTCAGCCATTACTTATTAAAACACTCATTCGGTATTCGTTAAACGAATCCATTATCACTTTATTATGTGTACCTAAATAATATTAATCGCATGTGACATTTATACGTTTCGAACATACTTTAGCAGTTTTAGTTTAGCGATAAAAAAATATCATTACGTAAAATGGTGCTACACTAAAAAACGCATAACTCCAATCATATACTCGTACTGAAATAAATTCCAACAAAACGGTAAAGACTGCGCCTGTCAGCGAATAGAAGTAAAAAAAAATACATAAGATATTCACATCACACGTATGCCCCTCTCGTTACGACCACTTTCGCTGTCAATTTATATTTGCTTGCATTCATTAATGTGGGCGTTGACTTGTATGATGTATCGCAGTTTTGTAAAATAACAGAGACGCCGACCGGCGGACATGACCTCCCCCGTACCCCTCTTCGCTATCAAACGAGGGTTGCAGAGAGGAAATCTCTTAGAGGACGGGGTTTTAATTAGAGTGGTTCTAACTGGCCGTATAAAACCCAGTCGAAGGGGAGGTCCCGCAGACAGCCACCTCATAATGTTACATAATTCAATTGATTCCCAACACTACCCGACACTGTTGGTAACTTCGTTTGAAACGTACTGATATCGGATACTCTATTTCACGCCTTGTGCAATTCTTCGCTCCCTTGGTACAAATAAAATGATAGCTCTTATTAGGTTCATGTATTTAATAGAATTTTCTTTTACAACAAATATATACGGGAGAAAGAACAAAGTAGTAAAATTATACACTATATAACATCGCATTGATAAGCTGAAAAATGTTTTATAATCATATAAATAAGAATCTAAATCGTTTAAATGTAATTATGTTATAATTCACGTATTGAATTGTGGGTCAAAAACTGGATTAATTACATCACCAACATTACGTGATACCATTGCCGCGTATCTATGTCAAGTCCAAATAAACGAGAAAGTAGTATAGTAATGAATATTAATTAATAATTATTTAAAAGAATGCTGTTTGTATTGTACCAAAATTGTCATTTTATTAGTTGCCAGTTTTTTTTTTATATTCAATGAATACAATTTTCGTTATACAGAAAAAAAAATACATTGCTTTCCAATAAAGCCCATAAAATCTACTATATATATTAGTCATAAAATATTGCGTAATTATTATATAAAATAAGCAGACACTATGTAAATTATTACAAATGATACAACTTTATACTAAGCCTCTTGTCTGAATAGGATGTTTGAGGCATTTTTTATCTGTTATGACAGATAATAATAAAAATTAAATTTCACAGATAAATAATATCACTTGTTACAGCTGTCACAATAACGACCTGTCTCATAATATGACCGTATGTAGTTGAACTTGTTTGGAAATGTTTCTAATTTATGTAACGCGCTACTGAAAATATGCGAGAGGCGTGACAGTTGGTTACTTAAGAAATTATGTTTGTTGTAATATCGACTGGCTGTTATTAGCCTAAATTAAACGAATGCAGACTAAAACGTTCATATTACAATTCATTTGTTTTATTTTTTTTTCATTCATTCATTCACCTTAAACTTTATTAACGCTGTCAAAGTCAAACGTTTGACAGAATGCCTTATAATATAAATAAGATTATTTTTTCATTATTAAATCACTGCTTCGTATTTTCTCAAGATTATATCCGACCAATAAATAAAAACTTTTTCACTGGCAAAATATACCACGTTAGAGTGGGAATGAAACCATAGAATTAAAAAAATAAATCTTTGTTAGAACCTTAAATTTATTTAAAATGTATAACTATATAAGTAACCGAATTGCAAAATTTAGTGTCCATTAAATTCTTTTTTTAAATGTGATTAATATTTTATGAGAGTAGACATCCGAAGCATAGATGTTGAGGATGCGCTGCCAATATTAGTTGTTGAGGGAAAAGCAAGGTTGGGAATAAGGAGACGACGGGAAAGGCTGGGAAAAGAGAAAGGCAACCGACTCTCTCACACATCAGACGAAACGCAGTCATTAATGACTTCTACACGCTGATCTTCTGTGTGAGGGAAGTACTTCCCTGGTCAGTCGGCTCATGTTTGAGCTGTAGTACTTGACCACAGCTAGACCCTACCAACTTTTAACTAACTACAATTATATCTCAAATAGACGTATATTTCACCACGATTAGGACGATGACGTAATTGTTAAATTTTTCCTAAAATGTATGCAAATATATGTTATACATTATAGTGCATATGACACAAAAGTCCTTTCCCGTGACTTCGTCCGCACAAATTTCAGAATAGAATATTATATAGCGTGTTTAGATTTTCTTATTATAAGCAAAGAACATCTATATTATATCACAGGATATACACACATACAATATTTGGCTGTTTTTAATATCTACACGCCATGATAATAATGATAATGATAAGTTGTAGCCATGGCCTTATCGTGACGTCGAGCTGGAAAAATCCTTATTTAGGTTTCGATTGAAAAACTAAGTAAAAATGTATCTAGAAATACAAAAAGCAAATTTATATAAACATAAACTTATATTTAAAATTACTAATTGCACTTAGTTATATATATATATAAATAACTGTAAATTGATAATAAACGGGGCTTTATTATTATTATAACAATCCTTATTCATAATATAATTAAATTTAAACGTATCCTCTAATGAATAGTAGCACAGTAAATATTTTGTGAAAATGTATATATATAAAAGTTCTTAATAAAATATATCTTTCGTGTTATGTGTATAACAATGGTTAAATATAATTAAAAATATTTCACAACCACATTACACACATGAATTGCATTTTTATCTGGACCACACCCAGACAAGCGGGCCAAGGCCGTAAGGTTAATTCTCATCACACCAACATAACGAGAACCGGTATTTACGCACCAGTCGAACAAGTTTTATGTTCGCGTAGAAAGCGAGAGCTCCAAGCTGAATGGTCGCACTTGATAAGTATGTATGATATATTTTTTGTGCGGTTAAAGACCTTGTCTGTACTTCTCGGAATTCTCGTTGACAGTTACGTTTTTAACGTTATATGGTTCCGTATAAATTACATCAATGTTCAAAATCGATATGAGAACTTTTTGTTTCATTTATAAATTTAAAAAAAAGTTAAGTATTTTTTACGCTATTTTTTTAATAGATTAGTTTCTGTGTACATTCAATTTAACGTTATTTTTGTGAGAATTTGTGTTCTTTGTAGATTTGAAGTATTTGGAATTTAATATTTAAAGAGACTTTTTAATTGTAAATGAAACTTAAGATATTTTTCACCTACATTAAGTCTATAGTCATATGTCTTATATAACAATATTAATGTATCTTTAATTTTTTACTCTGAGAGTAAGTACTCGGAGGCCGCGGTATGGCAATTGTTGCAAACTTAAAGTTCAGATTTTTACTGTGTCGACCTTTCGATGCTATAAATAACCTTTGGCTTTTACTTTTTACAAAAATTTATTTATTACATCTGGTAACACTTCCAGGCCATTTTAATACAACATAAGTTAAATAAAATGACATAATTGTTTATATTTTTTGGAATTGTAAGTAAAACATAAAATACTAAAAAAGGTTTCATTTATCGAAACTATCACTCCGGGATTCGAATCAGGTTCTATACGAGGTTATATATACAATCGAGGCTGCATTCAACTTGACTTTCAGCCTTTACACAATAAAAAAAATATAATAATTCTCATATCTATCTTGATTGACAACTGGGATAGTAATTAGTTAATTTGTGAGTCGGGTCGTTTCAATCTACATTACATAAGTTAATACTGGCGTCCAACCTTCGGCTTCAACTGCGCCTTTAATTGGTGCAAGTTTTGTAGCCTGCGGCTTTTTATATGTCACCATGCCCGAAATATATCGCGTATAAATATAAACGCAGGTTACATCGGGGCATAGTCACATTCTGTAGACCATAACAGTAACCATGGCAGCTAAGGTAAGACAGATAGAAATAATTAATAATTAAAAGACACTTCTTTTAATGAAAAATACGTCCTAATTAATGTTTTTAATATTGCAGTTCATTGCTATCCTTTCACTGGCCGTAGCCGCCTCAGCCCTCCCCGTGGTGCCAGTCGCCAAGTTGGCATACGCTGAAGCTGAAGCACCAGCACATTACGAGTTCCAGTACTCCGTACACGACAATGAGAGCGGAGACGTGAAGCAGCAGCAGGAGTCCCGTGAGGGAGACGTCGTCCACGGATCATACTCGC
>DVQP01001171.1:0-16824 GCA_018231745.1 Danaus eresimus | reverse complement strand
TTTTCCCAGTTCCTCCAGATGCACCTAAACACCATATTGTTTCTAAATTATTCTGGACACTCTCGCACACGCGCTCATAGACTAAACGTTGTTCTGCAGTCATCATTGGGACACCGTTTTCTAATAATGCCTGCAGTTCCATTAAGTTGTAACTAATCTCTGTGGAATTTTCCCTATTGGTAACCTCTCCCACTAAGGTTGATGTTGACAAACCCTATTCACAAATTGTTTTACCGCTTATTGCTGTTAAGTCTTCCTGAAGAGCACTGATTTATGGCAAGATCACGGAAATTATCAGTAGTTGTGCCTTCATCATTATGAGATAATTTTTGAAGTAAGTCTTCTGCAAAATTATTCTTTATTTTTTTCTTATAATTGAACAGGATTTGACATATTATAAAATGTAAGCAATGTTCCTTGATTATCACTAGCAAAGGATTCTGCTAAAGCGTCACTCCAATGCTGATCATTTATAACTAACTTCATCTACTTACTAACTTGGATAAACAACATCATCTGCTTTTCTCAAGTCTATAAATGATGTTAGTCCTCGCACTGTATGTAATAACAATCTCAAATAGAAACACTCGACGTTGTTAGAATGAACGGTATTCACTCGACCAAAAACATGTTCTTTAATACATCTGCAGGCCTGCCACGGCGTCTATAACTAAAGACACCGTAGACATAGTGAGAATGATAACCAACGATACGACAGGTGAATACGGAACGACCCACCTTTTATCTAAAAAAAACTGTGTTCCATACACTCGGTTCAACAGTGAAATGACCATTGTCTCTTGAATGGCGACAACGTAATGGGTATCCATCACGTCCTGTTACAGTTTCCTCCTTACCCACTTACTTACTTACTTACTTTTGTATAACTTTTAGTGCAACGACCGTTTTGCATGCAAGGAGCATTCCTGTTAAATGTACCACCTGGGCCATGAATCATATGAGTTTTAACATTGTCGCATAAAAGGGGATCTGCAATCGGATCTGGAATTTCAGCACTGATTAAACTGTCTGCATCATTAGGTTTAACCTTATCTTTTTAACAAATTAAGATATATGCGTAAGGTAAGCCACATTTTTTCTAGTTAACACTATGCATGTAACATAATACTACTACAAAAATGTTATGTTTGTCGATTGATTATATATAAACGATTGTCTCTGGAACGGATAACGATATCACCCTATCACATTTTTGGTCGATTAATAGTACAACAACTTCATTCGTGGATGGAACGCTATAACACCCGGGGGAGGGAGGTTCCTAAATTGGATACCGATCGGCATTTAAACCAATTGTATAATTGTTATCACCATCTTGAGAAAGACCTTCTAATGCCGATTTAAAGCTGCGTACATACGAATTAACCTGAAGCTACATGTCCTGAATTGTTAAATAATTTCACTATAAAATTCCAGAAAATATTGTTTTCTTATATTGGACTGTTCGTTGTTGTTTTTAAGAGTAGGCGTGAAAGAACTTTCTGAGATTTGTTGGGCTCCAAGTATGTCATTGAAATGCACTATGTTAAGTGGAAATATTGTCTAAGAACTGTTTACATTGCACATGTTGCCCTAAAAGAAGTGATTTTAAAGGTTCCGGTGCGGTTTTCGAAAGAAGACCAATTTATTTTACATCCCGAACAACAGAAACCAAGAGACTCCTTACTGTAGTTTGAAGCAAATTTACAAAAAGAACATATCTCGTTCATATCGTCTATTACAGAAGATGATCTGTAATCAATTGAGAGGTTATAAGCAAAACCACTTTTATATTTGTCGGCCTACGCCACAGCATTTGCAGATTCATCTCCTATGTGTACATGTAAGTCATTAAGACTATGTTGAAATCTTATGACTGGTCTCTCGCATTTTGTCTGACTATGACTGGTCTCTCGCATTTTGTCTGATTTAAGAGGCAGAATATTTTCAATTCCTAATCTTTTAATAGGAAAAGTTATTAATCGTTCTTCTCTCAAAGAATCGTAATAATCGCGTCCCGACTCTAGTCGTTATTCATGCTCATGTTCATTTTCATCTTTAAGAGATCGAACAATGTTATGGTGTAGTATCTTTTGTCAAAACTCTTATATTGAGTAAAAGGATCAGATTCTCGAGATATAATATGACTTTCGCGATCAGCTGTAAGCAGTAATTCCCTCTCAGTGAAGGTTTAAGACTCGTCATGCAATTTATTCTGCTCGCGGTCAGCAGTGAGTGGCAATTCTCATTGTGAAGCAGTTTCAGCTTCTCTGGATATCGCGTGTTTTTCGCGCCTCCCTCCTTTTTATACCTTACCGCAGCGGGCCGTTTCGAGCGTGCCAACCGTTACGCAAAAATCATCCTTATAGCAAGATTCAATATTCACAAGCGATGGCTTATTAGCGTATTTCATATATAAGTTTGGTGTTTCTATACCGATTTCTATGATTATTTTTTGATTGAATAGGTAATAATTTTTTTTTTTTTTATTAGGAACGAGTGAGAGTTTTATAAACGTAAGAGTAAACATATATAATGAGGAAGCTGCAAATTGCTAAGCTATCGGAAGTTACACGTGTTATTGTGAGTCAACCATAAAAGATAGACATACATATACCGTTGTTGGAAATTTTTGGATATAATTTTATGTAAAATATTTCCGTTTTCATGATTGGATTTTCGGCATGAGTATCGATCACTTATCACCCCCTGATTATATTATATATATATTATTTATTTAGTTATAGTTTACCTAGAACTTGTGGCGTACGTAAAAAAAATATGTTGTGTATTATGTACAGGTTTATTGAAGCAATATGTGCGTTTTAAATTTGTCCTTCAAGAAGTGATATTTGTTATAGGTAAAAATATATAATTTGTAGATAAATTTATTATAACCTAATAACATTTTATCTGCGCTTATTCCTTATCTGTAAATTTATTATTGAAGGAATTTAAATCTAAATTTTCCCCACAGATTCCGTTGAGGTACACATCGTGCATGTCTGTTCTTAATAGTATGTTATGTTTTAAAAGAATGTATAAGATTTGAGGTTTTTTTTTTTAATATATTTTTTATTGATCACAGCATAAAAATGGACGAAAAAAGTGGACAGGTCAATATAGCATTCAGTCCTTCTCCGGAAAAACTGAATATCGACCCAGAACAAAACCCACAACAAAATAAAAAGGTAACAGTAATTCCACTTATATATAACTTTATACTAAATTTCTTCTCCAAATCACTTTTTAAAAATTCGGTTCATGTTTTTTGTCCAATATAATTTTGAAATTTATTTTCTTATTTTCCTTAAATATAACATCGAACTTTTACAGAAAGCAACTAATATAAGGGAGCGTCCAAAATGGGACAATCAATTAGAATTTCTCATGTCATGCATCGCAACTTCAGTTGGTTTGGGTAATGTGTGGCGCTTTCCCTTTGTTGCTTATCAAAACGGCGGAGGAGCTTTTCTGATCCCGTATTTAATAGTGCTATTCATCATTGGAAAACCGATGTACTATCTAGAAACAGTGCTGGGTCAGTTCAGCAACAGTAACTGTGTCAAAGTGTGGGCTCTGTCACCGGCCATGAAAGGTACGAGTTAAATAATGTATTAATCCCTCATTCTCAATCAGAAATCTATTGTGAGTGCATAAAACTAATATATTTCCGGATTTACTACGCGATTTTTTATTACTTTAAAACTATATAATCCCGTCAGTGTGTCAGATCCTCACATCTCGTCTGCCCGTGATCATGGTTACTGAAAAGTAACCGAAATGTCGGGATTATGTATTTTTAAAGTAATAAAAAATCGCGTAGAAATTCCGAAAATATATTAGTTTTATTTAAATGACTCGCTTAAATCTTATAACTCATTATTGTTAAAGAAATTCATAATCTAATTGACTTCGTAATGTTGCTATATTTATAAAATGGTTTTATATATTTTAACAAAATCCCAAATTGATTTAAAAAATTGAATCGTCGGAATTAAATTATTTCATCAGACCGCTTGGTGAAAAACGCTGTCATACTTAAAATTGACTGTTGAAACATAAGTACAGCTTATACGCAGATTGAGAGTAAATACCGACTTGCGAAAATCTTTATATTCTGCTGCGCAAAATATTTATAAGAACCAAAATTTTTGACATTAATGACAATATGTAAAGTATTGAAACAAGGTCAATGATAAACAAAGATATAAGTAATAAAACTTAATTTGTCATTAAAAAAATTATCTTATTTATAGGTATTTTATATTTACATATGTTTTTAATTTATCGTATACCTAGGGATTTTCCAATTGATAATTATCTTCGTCATTATTGAAAAAGGCAATAAGATTATTTGTTTACATTCAACATAGATTGAGGAACATTTTCAATGTATTATAGACCACTTACAATTTGTTTATTCAATTATATTTTTCGTACAAAATTATTTGTTGTAAAACTTTGCTCTTACTGCATTTTAGTTTAATAAATTTTCTCTCTATGACCTAATATATATTTTCTAATTTTGTAGGTACGGGATACGCTCAAACGTTAGGCGCTATGTATTTGGTATCATATTACGTATCAATTATAGCGCTATGTTTCTATTACCTTGCTATGAGCTTCCAATCCCCCCTACCATGGGCGGTTTGCGCTCCAGAGTGGGCCAACTGTGTGCCATCAGGAGAATCCGTAAATATAAGCGAAATAGCAGGCAACCCCTTAAGCAGCGCTGAGCTTTATTTCACGTCAGTTAACCTTCTGGTTCATTAAACAATAATATACAAATTAATCCACACATAAAAATAATTTTATTATTAACTTTATCTTTATTTATATATACATATTTAAATTCCGATAACTTTAGATAACATACAAATAAACGTTAGTAATATAACGCATGAAATTATGAAATTATATGGAGGTACATAATTTTGTAAAAAAAATAATTTTACTTACAGTCACACTGTTTTGAGGCAGTCTAATGGGATCCATAGCGGAATTGGTAATAAAAGAAATAGTTTCAGTACACTTTGTTTTGTATTAATTGGCATAGTAAAAATGTGTTTGCTCTTCCCAGGTGTTCCGTTGTGGGATCTCACGCTGTGTCTGTTCATATCGTGGGTTATAATTTTCTTGATCGTGGCTCGAAGTGTGAAGAGTTCGGGAAAAGCTGCATATTTTTTGGCACTCTTTCCATACGTTATAATGTTAATTCTTCTTATTAGGTAGGAAAATAAAATTATTATGTTTATTGAAATATAAAATATTAATCTAGTCATTATTAATTTCTAACAATTTCCAGGGCTGTAACTTTGCCAGGGGCTGTAAATGGAATATTGTTTTTTGTTACTCCAGTATGGTCTAAAATTCTTGAGATTCGTGTAAGTTTCTTAAAATACTTTTGAATTTATTAAAATAATTTATTTTCGAATTACACTCTAATTAAAAATAAAAATTATATATAATTTTTAACCGTGATCCTACCTCGTGGATGTCCGTAATCGCGACAAATAGCTTAAATATAAAAAAAATAATAATGACTTTTAATAAATCATGCTATGTTAAATGATTGCAATGAGTGGTTAAATTTTTTGCAGTAATCTTTCCTGTAAGTGAAAAAAACGAAAAGTAATTTTCAATTTTACAAATAATATTTTCAGTATGGTAAATTATAATATTTAATTTTTTAGCCCATATATATTAACAATTAATAATGCCAGAAAAATAGCAAATTATTAATTAGAGTTTTCATTATAGGTGTGGTACGCAGCTGTTACTCAAGTTTTCTTTTCTCTATCTGTTTGTTCGGGCACACTGATCATGTTTTCATCATACAACGGATTTAGACAGAATGTGTACAGGTAATTTGTTTATGAAGTAACTATAAAATATTTTTATAATTGAACACCTTGTGCGTCAAGAGATTAGGATCATAAAATTTTATATGATGATCTTATCTTATAATAATAAAATGAATCGCAAAATGTTTCGGTAAGCGCATAACTCAAAACAGCCTGGACTAATTTTACTATTTCTTTTTTTGAATGTACGGAGAAGTCCAAGGATGGTTTTTACGGCTAGAAAAAATTTGATAATCGCTGGGAAAACCCTAAAAACAGTCCGTTTCGAATACAAACGTATTTCTGTTACTTTAGTTTTGGCAAGCGACATAAAATGCATTAGTTTTCACGTCATTACATCTGTCAGACACAAACCGCGTTACCAAAAGTGGTTTTTTTTTCTAGTTATTTTTTTAGTATCCCTATTTGTAAAAAATATTAAAATACATACTTATATAATGTTAATGAGATAAACACCGAATAAAATAATAAATATAGGAAAACTAAAAACTCTACACAAATAAAAAATTGGTATAACTTTAAGGACTTGACTGCAACTCATATAAAATTAAACATCTTTGGAGGTCTTAGATGGAACCACAAAAAATAGCGCAAATTTTCTATTAACCTTCCTCAATGACTACATTAACTTTCCTCAAAGTTCTTGTCAGTTAACTCGATGAAAATGAATGAATGAATCAAATGAACTTATTCAAAAGATAGTTCCAGATGTTGCTCAAAATTACAAGAACCATGATTTTTTGAGCGAACGATTTAAATTGGTTGCAAAAACTATAGATGTAAATGAATTGAATTTCAAAATTCAAGAAAAAATTACAGACGGATTAAGAATATATCAGTTGATACGGCTACTAACCCAGATGATGTCGTCAACTACTGACCTGAATTATTAAACTCGCTGGAATTACCAGAATTGCCACCTCACAATCTTCAATTAAAGTATGGATCGGTTGTTATGATGTTACGAAATATCAACCGAACGCGTCTTTGCAACGGCATACGGTGGCCAACAAAAAAATTACAGAAGCAACTGTACTAAAAGAAAACTATAAAAGAGAAGATGTTTTGATACGACGCCTCCCAATGGTTACGACTAATGTACCATTTGACTTTAAACAACTAAACAATACAATTAAACAATTTCCAGTCCGGTTTACTTTTGCTAAGACCACAACCAGGTCACAGGGCCAATAATGATGTGTTTGTGGAATAAATCTAGAAAACCCATGTTTCTCACATCACATCAATTGTATATTGCGTGTCGTCGTGTTGGAAAACGATCAGCATTGTCTAGCAGACCATTGTCTATGCACCAGATAATCGAACAAAAAACATCGTATATCACAAAGCCCTAAAGTGAAAATTAACATCCCAGTGGGTATTCTTTAGTTGGTCCTAGAAGGGTGGCCAAAGTTCGTGGAAGCGAAGATACTTTAGTCACCCGAGCTAAACCTTACACACCGCCTAATCAGGGTGACGGTTCTGTTCAGGAGAATTTTTGCGCCGACTATGAAAGAATTTGAAACAAAATATTGCTACATTCTAAATCGTTTTGACAGAATGAAGTCTTATGGGTCCGCTGGTTCAGCGATAAATATTTCATATGAATTTTCAGAGATTCGATGATCGTCACAACTTTGGATACATTTACGAGTTTGATATCCGGCATTACAATTTTTGGTGTTCTCGGTAACTTAGCTTATGAGTTAAATTACGATGACATCAGCAATGTACTCGGATCGGGAGGCACTAGTTTAGCATTTGTATCATATCCAGATGCCATCGCTAAAAGCCCATTTCTACCTCAGGTTAATATTATTTTATTAAATTATAGTATATTACACGTATATGCTATATTACATTACAGCAAAGTTAATGTTCAATTTACTCTATTGAAACAGTTGTTCGCGGTACTGTTCTTCCTGATGATGGCCACTCTTGGTGTAGGATCGGGCGTGGCTTTATTGTCCACCATCAACACTGTGTTATTGGACTCCTTCCCTCGCATACCTACTCACTTCATGTCAGCAGGTGTTTGTTCCGTACTATTCCTTGTCGGACTTATATACGTAACACCGGTGAGTGTAATGCAAATAGTAATATTATCACACGCTTCTTAAAATACTGTTCTGCTGAAGTTAAAGTAACCAACCAGTAAAATTTCACCATTATGATACAAAAAAACCAATGTTTGCTAAGTTTCAGTTTTTCGTAACTCTTTACATAATTAATTTCTAAGGATGTAAATTCTTATATTTTCGATTCAGTTCAAATCGTTGGACTAATTTAAATTTTCATTCAATTATAGCTTCTTCGTAACGGACGTGACATGCAAAAAATATTTAACATTTTATAATTGATATTTATAATTTGGTCGTAACAGTAAAACAAATATTATTAGATGTTTTAAGAAATGTGCAACAATAATTTTTAAACTTCTTATATAATCTTCTTTTGGCATTGTTTATCTAATTGTGATCGCGTATAACCAACTATCAAATAGCAGGCACTTCTTTAATATATATATATATATAGATATATAATTAAATAAACGCCTTTATTCCATGGGATAAAACTCCCTAGTATTTTCTTCACATAGTACTCAAGATTATAATTCGTCTAACAAATAAAAATATTGGCATTTGCAAAATATTCCACGCTTCCAGTGCGAATGAAGCCATAGCATAAAAAATAATAGCCCCTTGGACATGTATAGATTAAAATCTAATTTGTAAATAAAAATGATTCTCGATAGAAATAAAACTTCATCGACCATACATTATTGACCGTGTTTCTAAACTGACACTTTTAAAACAGTTGATATAAACCAAAGATCTCATAGAAAATCACTCCCTTTAACAAGAAATTTTATGTTATTTTACTTTGTGTCAGTACTTTAATGAATTTCTACTAAACATAAATAAAAATTGCTTGCTTCTATTTTAATTCTGGCAATGCTAAAACACTCTATTTAGGTTTCTATTACGAGTATAACGGTCAAAAAGATAAAGAAATATTTTTATCAGTGAATTAGAACGAATTTACAAAGAATTCTTGTTACGTCGACATAAAAAAATCATTCCAGTTTCTGATATATTTTTTAATAATAAACCAAACGATGATTCTAACTGAAATTTAATTATT
Organism: Danaus eresimus; assembly: GCA_018231745.1. NCBI lineage: Eukaryota > Metazoa > Arthropoda > Insecta > Lepidoptera > Nymphalidae > Danaus > Danaus eresimus. Next base: position 7,813 of record DVQP01001171.1, on the reverse strand, counting down.
TAAACATATAAGTAATACAATTAATCATAAAATATGCATAAAGACTGTTGACATTGCTTTGAAATCTTCACCATTTCATTTTCTAAATGAAAGCGATAATTTTTTTATCATTGAAAAAAATAGCGAGGCATTATTTTTTTGGAGTAGTAATGTTTTTTATAATCATAATGTAAAAAAAAACATTAGTCAAAAAAACTGAATTTCATATAATTTTTTATTATATAATTATATTGTTTCATTGTTTCTCAATAATTTCAGGGTGGCCAATATGTGCTAGAACTTGTCGACCATTATGGCGGTACATTTATGAGGCTTTTCACAGCTATAGTTGAAACCGTAGGGGTCTTCTGGATATACGGTAAAATCGATTATAAGTAATGAGTACCTGCTGTCGCTGTAGTAATTTAGGTTTAATTACACATTTTTATTCACGTCAACGCCACTTAAAAGGAAAGAACGCCTCTTATTTAATACAATCATTTTTGTAGCTTCACCCAAGTTTTATCGTGATCAAATACGACCACAATCAATTATTAAGACGCGTACCCAAATTTGCATCTTAATTTCTTTTAAACATGATCTAGTTGCAATTAAATTAAAAGTTATGTGTTATATTATGTTATAAGATGTATGAATAAAAATCATAAAATATCTCTTCATGTAACAGGATTGGAAAATATATGTTTGGACATCGAATACATGCTCGGCGTGAAAACCTCTTTCTTTTGGCGAATTTGTTGGATGGTTGTGACACCATTGCTCATGATATTTGTATTCTTCTACGCCATAATTACTACTGATAAATTGGTCTTCGGTGATAATTACGAGTATCCCTCTTCGGCCTATCGTAAGTACCTATCAGAAATCATCAACCGTTATATGTCACTGTGAACTGGTTAGTCTGTCTATGAGGCCTTCGAATGGGAATGGGAATGGCAACGTACTGAGAGCAGCATAGGTTGACTATCCGCTTTTTCTACCCGCTATGTATAACATAATCAATGTGACAGAATCTCGATGGATTCAGAATAATAAACAGAAGAATAATGTGGGTAGGCTTATAACCAGCAGTGGGCGATGACTTTGGCGAATATAAGCAAAATTAACTGTTCATATCTATTTTATTTTCAACTACTTTCAGTCGCTGGTGATTTACTACAATACATCGGCATGGCTATGGTGCCTTTATTCATATTAATCGCACTAAAAAAATACAGAACAAACAGTGTAGTTGGGGTAAGTTATTCATAGAAATAAATATTATATTTTTTATGACTTGTCTGGCGGAATTGACTTTCAAAGTAAATACTTAAACATTTTTTTAGACAATCCGAAATGCTTTCCGTCCAAAGGACACATATGGCCCCCAAACAGATGAGTTAAGGGAAGGTTGGATAAAATTCAGGCAAGAAGCAAAAACGCAAAGAAAAATTATGCGCAAGAATTGGTTACATCACTTTTTTGTTATAGTTTTTAAAGGATACAGGTGAGATAGCATCAGAACTGAGAACTTTGTTATGTACTTTAGTGTTATGAAAAATAAAAATGTATAAAAATATATCAGGTTTCATTTAGTATGTCGAGCTGTTTCTTATTATAAAAATATGTCTTTTCACTTCTATATAGACAAAAACGTTAATGACAGATGAATGTATAACATTATTATTTTTTTTTTTGTATTTTACTCCATAATCCCTAACGTCTATAAAAGATACATTATAATATGACAAAATAATATGTTCACAAGGAACTTTTATAGAGTTGGTTTCCCGGCTAGCCAAAGCTTGTAAGAAAACTACAAAACATATGTTATAATAAAAATTACATAACATGAAATACTTTTTATGTCCATTCATCAGTTACTCAGTACAGGCCAACTTTGATTAAGGATAATGGTTTATGTTTGGAAAACCTAAAATTATCCAAGACTGGTGAGACGATATAGCTTAACCTAAATTTGCTATCTTGGCCAGTTGTCAAATGTTAGGGTTCATGAAGTACTCTTCATATATTAAGTAAATAGACCCACAAAAGGAACGTTATTGTACTGATAAAGTTTAAGTCATAGAGGTCAAGTTTAAATCATAGAGTCTTCAAGATCAAAAAAATATAATAGTAATTTACCATAACAACTGTTCGTCAGTCCAATTTCACCATTTACTTATACCCTCTATAGTTTTAATTTCTTCAAAAAATTATTAATTTGGGTTTCAATTCAATCCGTAGTTTTAATTTTTGAGAAATATAAGACATAGCTAGTCAAGATCTATACAATTATTCTTTAGTAATCAAATTGATACAAAACGGCCTCAACAACAACTTTTAAACGCCTATAATCCTTGTAAATAATTGTTTGTACGTAGATTTGGATAGCAAACAAGATAAGAGAAAATTAATAAAAATGTATACTACTTATATCTGGAACTCTATAAATTTTAACAAACTTGTAATCAGTTAAAGATAAAGCGTATTGATTAATATATCAATTTTAATATATTAAAATATAAGTCAAGAATCTGAATATGAAAAGTGATCGTAAATTCAGTGCAAAGTACACCCAAGGAGAGCATGGACATTCAATTGTCGATTCTCTTTTTGTTTTAGGTTAGTTGCCATATCTTTCATATTTTGTTTTAAAACTAATTATTGTGCCTTATAAATAAAGCTCTTTTTATTTTAGACGCATCTCATTGTTGTTTATTGCTTAAAGAATCAATCAAAATCTTAATTATGGTTTTATACTCATATGTCTTCTAAACAAATCAAACAATTAGCAAAATGTATGTATGTGTATAAGGTATAAAATAAAAAATATATATTTAATCCATGTATTTTATTAGGTAAATACTTCCTAGAATACGCATTAATATAGAACAATAAAACTCCCCTTACTTAACTGTAGTGTGGTAATATTACATTACAACATTAATGTAAGAGTAACGCAAACCATGGAAACACTAAGAAAATTTTTATTATGTTTACAAACGGATAAACTACTTATGTTTAGACTTCTTTTTCTTCTTACTCGATTTCTTCTTATGTTTACGTTTCTTCTTCTTTTTCTTATGATCGTCAGAGCTAGAGTCCGACTCGCTGTCGCTGTCGCTGGCAGCCCGTTTCTTTTTCTTTTTATTTTTCTTCTTTTTCTTCTTACGCTTGCGGGCGTCAGATGATGAGGAAGAATAAGAATATTCAGAATCGCTCGATGATTCGCTGTCAGAATCTGGTTTCTTTTTGACGTTAGTCAGATCTAATTTAATTGTCTCAGTGTCGAATTTTGCCTTTTTTGGTTCATTAGCTCCAGTAATTAACGGATCTCGAGAATGTTCACGTTTCTTCCCAGACTCAACTTTTGCTTCATTATCGGATTCAACATTCTCATCATAATCAGGTTCGAAGTGAGCTTCGTCTAGGACAGATTTTTTACGTTCTCTTTCGTTTAAAATTTTAACATCTTGAGTAATGTCATTATTTTGTGTGTTTTGTGACTTTGTATCAAGTCTATCATTAATAGACTTTATTTCATCTTTAACTTTTCCGTAATGCCTTTTCTTATAATCATTGTCACTGTTATAACGGTAACTTTCCTCGGGTTTTTGTACATCAGAACTAATTTTTCTTTCGCCCTTTAATCCTTCTAGCCTGGTCACTATTTCAGGCTTTCGATTTCGATCTCTTTCAACGGTCACTCGACGGTAAGGTATCTGCTCGTGTTTTGGTGTTTTCGACCTGGATTTTACTCTTTCAACTGTACTTTGGACGATTCGAGGTTCTCTTACTTTTCGAACCTCTTCGACTTTTCCCCCCAGTCTTTCTTTGACTGACAGTCGAGGAGGAGGTGTTTTTGAATACCTCTTCTTCTTGTTGGGATCTGCCAATTGTTGATCCTCATTCAAGACAGGAACAGTTATTTGTATGTTATCTAAAGAACCCTTGATTTGATTGTCATCGCTATACAATTTCAATCGATCGCTACTAATCTTCTTAATTTCTATAGGTCGCAAAGTACTAATGGCTTTGGAAAAAATTGCGTTCTCAGCACGTTTTATGACCTCAGACGTTACTTTACCTCCGTCTTCTTCTTCTTCTGGTGATGTTATTTCACCTGGTTCTTTAGACTTTTCAACATTATCATCTTCAACTTCCCATTTTGATAAAGCGGGTAATGGCGCTAACATTTCTTTATTATTATTTTTAGGGGTAGCTTCGATATCAACTTCCAATTCATCAGCTGGCACCTGAAGTTCAATACCGTCAAACGGCTCTTCTTTGTTTAATGTTTCAATAACCTTGTTTTCATTAACGTCCTCCTTTTCTTCAGTTTTGTTATAGTTTTGTACTTCCTTCCCCAGTAGTTCAGTCCCTTCGTCACCGTACAGGTCATTATTAGTTTTTTCTTGAAGATCAGACTTTTCAAGATTATCATTCTCGGTTGTTTTTGTTAATAATTCAGGATTTTCTGCTTTGGGCTCAAGAGGCTGATCAGTATTTTCTTTAGGCTCTGTATGAGCATCTTGTTTAGAATCCGATATTTCCTGTTCATCTTCTTCTTTCTTTATTCCATCTTTATCTTTTTTGTCCTTTCTATCGCGCTTTTTTTTCTTTTCAACTTCTTTTTCTTTTTCTTTTTCTCTCTTTTTCTTTTTCCTATCTTTAACCTTTTTATCCTTCTCTTTATGATCTCTACTTCTTTCCGCTGATGATTTATCACGTGTACGTTCTTCCTTCTTTTCTTTCCTACTTTCACGATCACGAGAACGGGCTCTCGTTTCACTTTGTTTCCTTTCACGAGTATCTCGACCTCGCTTGGGTGAGACGCGTTGTTTTCTATCTGGAGATTGTTTCTCATGACCACGATCTCTTTCTTTTTCATAATCTCGATTTCTATCATATTCCCTAGAGCGTTCTTCACGGTTTTCTCTATTACCGGATCTCTTATCAATATCACGCGGTCTTTCTGTACGGTCGGGAGCTTCACGATTTTCATTGAAACGATCTCTTTCTCGTCCGTCTCTCTCTCGATGTCTCTCATGATCATTTGGATTACGCCTAGAACCACCTCTGTTGCGGACACTACCACGATACCCAGGGCGCACATCCCTATTAGTGTTATTTTCATCACGAAAACCCTCTCTGTAATTAGGATCAGGATATACCACAGAATTTGGCTCTCGGGGATCCACGCTAGGCGGTCTAAAAGGCGCAGATCCATCACGGAAATTATGTGGGACATTTTCACGGAAATTCGGATCTCTATAAGGATTGTTTCTAAAATTGTTGTCTCTAAAAAGAGAGGGTGGCCCATTCCTAAAGTTATTATCGCGGAATGAAGCTTGAGCTCCAGTTTCTCTATATGGTTGCCCATCTCTATAAGAAACTGGACCCTGATCACGGTATGGGTGTGTTGTAGCTCTAAAGTTATCCCTATAACGCTGGGAATGCTCCGCCATGGGACCTGGTATATCACTCTGAAGTGGAGGCATTTGGTTATCCCTATATCCAGCCGGGCCCTCGACGTACGGTGCTCTATAGGGATCTCTATAATTAGATGGTGGTAATCTATCTCTTTCCATAGTACCTGATGGTCCAAAAATGGGTTTCTCAAATGGAGATGGCTCAAATCCTGGAACAGTAGGTTCAACTCCAGGTGGAATATCTTCAAATGGTGGCGCATCGTAGCGACTGCGATAACCCGGAGGAGGCTCGTTTGGTAAAATTAAATTTGCCATTAAAGGCATTGGTTTACTTGTGATAGGAGGATATCCAGGCGGCGGAATATTGTTTCGAGAGGCGTACCTGAAACATAACACAAACACATCTTATTTATTTTTATAATTAAATCTATTTGATTTTTTTTCAATAAACCAGTTTAAAAATAAAATCTAAAATGGATCGTTACTTTAAATCCACTGAAAAAGATTTGCACATATAACATTGCTAAATAATCTTATTTGCTTTTTATGAAAACTGCCTATTAAGTATTGAGGTGTGCTAAAACATAAATTTCAGATTTTATCATAAACTAAAAAAAAAAATAAACTATAAGATCCATCTATTTTTGAATTTTGTAATCTTTATCATCTTAAAAAGACAAGGAAATGCCTTCTGTCCACTGTTCACATCGGATTAGTATAGTCACTTTTATGTTTTAAATATATTACTATCAAAAAATTGAGAATATGCCCATCATTAAAAGAGTATTGCCTCACGGAAGAAACGTAACAGCGATTTGGTTAGTGTGATGAGCAGAACAGTGTTATGATAATGCAAATTTGATTATCTCAAATTATAACTGTCCCATATCAAGTCAAAATTTTTAAAAATAAAACTATCGCTTAAAACTGGACATCGGAGGCATCCTAATCTACAGGATCATATAAGCTGAAAAGAAGAACTCACTCATACCTACAATCTCGTTCTTAACCACATCTTGATTATCTGCTAACTAATGAAAGTTAAAACACATGTTATTTAGCTATTACAAAACAATGACAAAAACTTTTATATATAAACACTATAAAGTCAAATAAAAAACAAGAGACACAATATTAAAACTTTATTGTTTTTAACAAAATCACAAAGTACAATTGTTGTGAAGGCGTTCAAAATGTACTTTTATAAATAACTTTTTATCCATATTATAATAATATAATACCTTTATATTCCTCATTTATTATATGAAATTAACACAATTACAAAAATGATTTGCTGTTATTTATACACACATTACACTAAAAAGGCACCAGCATAATATGTGTACAAAAAAAATATCTTTAAAGCACATGAAGAAAGATATCACATGTTGTTATGAGGACAATTGTTTTTAACTTTTTTAGATCATCATTAAACATAAAAAGAGATACAACTATCGCTTATAAAATTATATGTTTGAATACAGTCGAAAGGAATACTGGGAGAATCCTATTATTTATTATTTCATTGTATTTACACCGTTCTTCAAGAAGATTGATTGAAACCAAAATGTAAGCATATTACAATTGAAATATTTAATACATGTATATATAATAAGTACCGTACACTAACCGTTAGCTTATGGATGAAAGAAAAAACCAGAGTCTGTAGTAGCAAAAAGTAAAATTAGATAACTAATTCTATTATGTTTTAACAATATATATGTATGAGGATCCAAAAGTAATGATAATTTAAAAAAAATCTTTGGTTATAGCCATGTAATCGAAAAGACGATTCAAAAAAAACTGATTAATATCACCAATTTCTGAAGATCTGCTGATTTAAATACAAGATAGCAGTTAATAAAAAACAAACAAACTAACATAAAGATGTATAAAATAATCCTGTTTAAGAAAATGTCTACTAAAGGCTACTGCTACATATTCTACATTACGAAAAAGCGAAGGTCGAAAAAGCCTAATGATAATAGAATTTTGACTCTTTAAAAGGAGGCAACGCACTGGCTACTTTACTGTACAACTTTGCCATCAAAAATTCCCAAGTATATTGGGTATTGGACATAATAATCCACGACCGAACTAAAATTGACTCAAAACTATAGTTGAGGAACATAACTCAAAAAATAATAAAGAAAACTTAAGAGTTATGCCCCTGACACAAAAACAGGCAATGGTCTAGTTTGTTTTTTTTTTTGTCAATACTTTTCTACGCTCTTACCAGCCATCATTTGTAAATTAGTTTCGGATAAACATCGCAAAAAGATGAGAATAAACTTTTCAGTATTATATGAATACACCGTACGGGTGCGGGTCCATAGCGTTGCAAAGAGGAGCTTCAACAGTCCTTGGATCGCGACCCAGATATAGGTTCGAGAGATGTC
>DVQP01001170.1:0-16831 GCA_018231745.1 Danaus eresimus | reverse complement strand
TTATATATAATTTTATTTATATATGTATATATTTTTAAGCATCTCTGATTAGGTTAGTTTAATTAAGCGGTGTGGCGCTGTGAATGGAAATATTTTAATTATAACCCAGCGCGTAAATTTCCCACGGCTGCGATAAAGAATAAACACGGCCATTGTCTTAATCCCTCCTAAGAATTATTCCTGCCAGGGCTGTCGCTTCATTAAACATCCGTTTAACTGGTCACATTTTAATCAAATTTTAATCTCTGATTAATAAAATATACTAGCAACAAACTACAGGCCTACAAAATATGTATTATATGTTCAAAAGAAATATCTAATCTAATTTAATAAATAATAAAAAATGTTTGGTTTAAACATTTATATTATTTTATTTAATTTAACAATATCTTACGTCAAATTATACAATAAATATTAAAATATTTTTTAAATTTGACTAACATATTATACATATATGAAGACAAAAACTACACTTTGATGTCATATCAATCAAATAACAATGCGTACACGATTATTAAACAATGAAAAGCGAATCAGAATTTTACAAATATACACAAAACCATATTAAAAGTCTTCCAAAATGCGTTATCCCATCATCTCTATCCCTATCCCTATCCCTGAATGTCTCAAGTCGTGGCTGTCCCGACGGGGCCATTACGCGGTCGCCGCCTGATTACCGCCCGCCTTGATTTCAACCCTTCGGCCTTCGCCCTCGTATTAACACTTCCATAATACGAAAGTGTACAAGGAATTGATGATCATATCAAAATTATTATTACAGTTATATAAATAAGTTATATAGGTCAAAGCTGTGTATAAAGCGATTGGTTCTATTAAAAAAATATATTTCAGGTTCATTGCAAGTTCTTTTTTTCAAACTTTAATTTTTTTCAAAACTAGTTAGCAATTAATCTAGAAGACTAACTAATCTACACATCAATAAAATTATCAAAATCGTAATGACAAGGGTTTTTGTGTATAAATTTTTTTAGTGAAGTTAATGATAATATAATCAGAATTTTACGTAACTAAACAAGTAATCACGGATATATAGGAATATACTATTTGACATTTTGTTACATATACAACTACTTTTTGACATACTGACACTAAAACATATTTAAACTATTTGCGTCTTGATGATAAAAAATATATATTATTACAAAAAACCTCTTTACATCCAGTTTGACGTAAGGAAGTCCCATTAAAGCTAGATCAAATGAAATGAAGCGAGTCAATAAAATTTTATTTTAAAACAAATTAAAATACAAATATACACCACTGTACGACGTAAGGCAATGCATTAAAATAAAAGCAATTTATATACATACAAACAAGTTTTCAACTCCACTTAAGTCTCGTTTCCGGGTATTCCTTTTCGTAACCACAACACCGAGTGCCGCCATCTATCGGGGTTAGCGGAAATTGAGAGCACTAGCGCCACCGACACACACACAAGCAGAATGCAGCACACCAAAAGGAAACCAGGGAAAAGATGCCAAAAATATTACTCAATTCCGTTCACTTAAGTCTCACCAACACCACTATGCCATTTTCTACCTTATTTTTATTGTAGAATGGTTTATATTCGATTGTAGTGGATGGTAGTTAGTATATTTTAAAATTATTCTCGATTTTATTCAAGAAATTTGAAGAAAATTCCACAAGGGTGTAAGTGTTTTGAATAATACCGTCTTGAGTTCGTTTTGAGCGTTATAAACGAATACGTTTACGACCTTTTTGAAAATGGAACGAACATTAGAGTTGCTGCGTCTGTGTGAGTTGTTGATGTCGATGTGTGCATAGAGACTGTATACGTACGAGAACTTTCTTGAGGCGTTAGCTTTCTTAAGAAGGCGAAGAAAGCTAAAAGGTTCGCACTTGAAGGAGTTTTGTTAAAAATACTTGCGACACAGTTCGCTGGCCGTCCGTGAGAGGGCGCGTTTTATTTTAGCAAATAAATAATATTGTTTGTAAGCCACAGATAATTTATATGAAAGTTCTAGCAAATATTATTTTTTTGTCTGTAATTCTGTGTTTATTTTGATATCGAAAGTATAATGAATCCTAGCGTATTAGTAATTGGTAGAACGGCACAGCAATTGGCGGCAATCTGTATCGACACCCCAACCGCAAACTCCGCTGATACCACGACAAACAAAACCGATGACAAATCCTTATCACGATACGAGCCATTATCTTAGCGAATAGCGTCACGCGGTTAACCGCAGACTGATCCCGTCCGACCAATCACATCCAATATTTTCTGTTATATATTTTTCCGCGTTGTGGAAATCTTAGAAACCACAGGAACAACCACAAAGGTCAGGTGAACGTCCAATGGGGATCGTAAATAAAACCACAAGCCACGCCCATCCGACCACAAACCAACCACATCGCGAGACGTTCACTTATCGTTATCGATTGAAATAACGAATAACATTTTTTTTATTACCCGTGCAACGGTATTTTATCCTGACTCGCTGGACCTCATATTCTCGACTTATATGAACGTACAGTAAGATATCTATATCTCTTTATTACAATGAATGTTTAATATTGGATATATATTATATTATAATGAGACCGTAAAGTGGTCATCGTCCTTCAAAGATGAAATATTGATTCACCGCGTCGTTGAGAACACTCACACATCTACAGTTTGTATCATTACGCACACACACAACAACATTATATTCATAATGAATACAGCTATCCTACTCGCTGGTCGTCTTTGACTTTGTATAAATATATTTCGTCCCTCTCTGACGGCACTTGAACCTCCGTGGACCCCTCGAGGGAGAGGGACGGCTGAGGGTTAGGAGTTTGTCTTCGAGAGGTCGCCGATTTCTATTTCATTAAGTGGCGCGACTTCAACCGCAGCCGATCGATCGCACTTGGTCACCTCAAAAAATCTTACGCTGGACTTCATCGTGAGGCACTTATTTCATCCATTTACATAAATATCTGACTCTATTACTATACGGGTAGAGTCTTATTCTGAACAAGACTCACTGATGTAGCTGGGTCATATCTTCATTCAATACATGCTGTGATACACGTCTGGTCAAGCCAATTTTAATAAACATCGTAATATAAGCAATATTTTTTTTGTACTTATAATAAAATGTGTAATCTCAATTCATACTATATGATAAATTATTAAAGCCAAGCGCACTTATATGGAATTCACATTATAATGGATCCATTTGAACACAAGAACCATTTTAACATAGCGTTCAAATGGATCCTTTGAGCGGATTCTTATTGTGATTTGAGTGCGCATTAAACATTCATAAGAGGACATGTGCTTTAACTTGTGTTTGTGTATCTTATTTGAGAGCGAAATTGCTTAAGGGTAGTCTTTATTATTTATTGATAAATATCCAGCCTCAACGATTCACTAAATCCCGTATCCAAATAAGCTAACTATAGATAGTAATCATAATACTTATAAAGTTACCTCATTTTCACTTACAAGGTGCACAACGATTTGTCCATACTACCAAATTCTTGCTTCGTCAATATTTTCATACAAAAACATTTCATGCTTTTGCATCGAGTTTTATCTGGGATCTAACATAGCTGAAAAACAAAATATCAAAACTAGCTCAGTATTTATAATTTTTTGTTCATAATTTTAAATTATTTCATTTATTACGATAATTCCATAGTTTTTTTTAACGGACAATGCTCTGTTAAAATGTCTGAATCCTATGTTGTACGTTGTTTTGATGCTCCTCTCAGCTTCTCCAACGCAGGCTCCTGAATAATCAATGGACCGGTCACCTCTGGGACTCTTCAAACATATGTAAATCTCTACCTTTACTGAATGCACCGGCCTTACATACATTATAACAAATAATTTGCTGTATTCATACGTACATTCTAATTTTACTATGAAGACAAATAATATGGTAGCTATCAAAGAAACGTTGTTTATAAAAAATATCTGAGGTCAAAAAAAAAAACCTAATACAATTTATTTTAACTAACTTTTTTTATATCTTTTCTACATAGTAGGTTTTTTTTTGCGTATTTTATAAAAGCACATTTCTATACAAATATTAATGTCACAATGATATTTAAGAATATTTATTTTTCTTCGTCTCTAAAAGCTTAGTCATTTAAGTATTTGGTTTTACTTAATGCCGTTATGATTTTTGGTCTTTATAATGCAAAATATTTCGTCCCCCATATTGGGTTGTCCGCCATTTTGGATTGACTATACGACTTATATATGCAGGTATTAGCAACAATTCTAAAAAGTTAGCAAAGCACGTTCTCAATTCATTCAGGACAATTCATTTTTAAAGAAATTGTTTGTTACATTTCACCCAAACAATAACATTCACACATATATTTACACATTTGTACATATATACCTTTATTAAAACACTCAATGTCTCAAAACTGAGCATAATTTTCACCACAAAACGAAATTTAATGCTGAAATAAAAGCTACATGCATAATTTCCCAATTTAAAAATATGTCACTGACAAATATATGATTAAGAATTTTTTTTAATAGCGTGTAATAATAAGAACTGAGACAAAGGCTTTAACGCAAACGAGTGCTAACAAGCTATAAATTCTCAACCCCTTGCCCTTACATTAATTAGTGAGCATATTTTGGGGTTATTATTTACGTAAAAGCCTTATTTAGTATCACATGAATGAAATATAAGCTATTGCTCGTCATAACTTTTGTGTGATAACTTCCATATTATTTTAAAAAAATAAAGACCTCCAGGTATTGCTCAGTAATACATGAATTAAAATGTATATATTTAATATTAAAATAATCTAAATAACTCTGAACAAAAGTTTTTGTTTTTGAGACTAACATGTTTTCAAATTTATTTATTCGAAATAAGTATTAAATTCATTGCTTGTATCTTTTATCCAAATTGCAGATATATATATACAAAAATGATTTTGAGAAATTCGTCTATTCTGTATAGGTGCGTTACTACTTTTACTAAGCTCATACGATTAATTGATAAAAGTTCATAATACCATTTCAGTGCTTATTAAATATAGAAAATAGTTATATAAAAAAAGATTACATATATATGTATATATTAATCATTGTACAAGTATGTATAACATTATTCCATAATAGATTAGTTTCTCCAACGAAGAGACCATTATTTATTTAGAATGGAAACATCAGTTAGAGATCGATCCACATACTTTCAATACACCTACACGTATACATACGTACATACATTGTTGTAAAATGAAAATAAAATAGAATGAAAATTCTAAATCAGACCAATTCAGACACAAAAAGTCGGGGCACATATTATTTAAATACAATGGTCGTTCGTTAGGAAGGCCTCAGTTGAAGCAAGATTTAATTAAATCCCCCAGAATCCGGCAATTTCCTCGGCTCTTGATTCACAGGTATAGAAGGCGAGCTCTGCGGCTGTTTTGATAAAAAATATCTTCTAATGATTGTTATCGATAGTTATAAAGTTGATAATGTTTTTGATCTTTCGTAGTATAATTACAGTTAATAATATTATATTAAGGACTTGATGGACAGTTAAAACTTCATTGAAAATACATACAAGACTCACATCTCGTCTGCCCGTGATCACGGTTGTTAAAAACTACTTGAAACGTCGGGATTATGTAGTTTTAAAGTAATAAAAAATCGCGTAGTAAATCCGAAATGTATTAGTTTTATTTAAATGACTCGTAAAATCTTAGATCTCATTAATACATACTTTATCAAGATATCAACAATGTTTTCAACGAAATAAGGTTCAGAAACCAAATTGCTGTTTGTCTAGATATTCGGTCACACACAACTCTCAAACCGTCACCAAACTTAAGGGAAATTATAATATAGATAATTTTCCATGAAATAGAAATTTATTGCAATCTTTCACTCAACTTCTGGATACTTATAAAAAACGCATTACGTGAATTTTACATATATTAGTTACCAATATATGAGTAAATGAAACATATTTTTTCTGTTTAGTTAGTTAGAATATATATATGAGACTATATAAGACTTGCGGTTCTGCTTTTAAGGCTTTTATTTAAAGGTAAATATGTATTTTATAAGGTTTGTGTATCCAAAGCATATTTCCTTCGACGAGTTTGTTTTCTTGTCCGATATGATTGCATTTCTCGGCATATGATGATAGATAAACTCAGCCCAAAGGTTGGATCGGAAGGGGCTTCGTGATTTATAGACCGCCCGTGTGAACTATTCCTACACTGGATATTTCCTTGTATGAAAATTAATTATTTCCCAACATTCTGGAAATATTAATCAACTATTACTAGTTATTTAAAACGTAAATTTTATTCCGGTATAGAAATAACGACATGCTCCAACTATATTTAATTGACATCTAAGCAATAAATTCGCCGGTATAAAACCAGCGGTTTAGAATGTTATCCGGAACAAACAGAAAGACCGTCAAAACAATTAAAAATCGTACCTTGGATGCAACAATGTAAAAAGAGTACTAAGATTTTTTTCATAACTTCTTTTCAAACGAATTTAATAAATATTGAATATAATGCAAACTTCAAATTAATGTATTCTATGAACTGTAGATATTATATTAAAAGGCAAGTCGAAGTTGTGGAAGAATTGAGTTGCTTAACGACGAACATATTTGAGGAGGACTTTTCTAATCCCCGGTCTCTCATCAAAGAACCCGACTTTCCTAAAGACTCTAAACTTTCTTTATTATACAAACTCAAAGCTCTTACATTATCCCTACTAATTAATCAGATACGTATACAAACAAAGTATTAAATTAAAACTGTAATTTTGACAATATTCTATTTAAAAAATATATAATTTTACATGAATTATTAACTAATTAAATAATACGTTTCAATATACGAGATGATTACAATCATATAATGTTTTATAATATATATATGTACTAGAAATATAAGCACTTACTTAGTGATCTTTAGCCAATGCTTTAGTATCACACTAATAAAGCACCAAGGATTAACTAAAGCACATTTATAATTTCTTAGAGCACTTTTATTATATCTGTTTATTACATAACAATTTTCGGGCACAAAGAAATACGAGCAATAAATATAAAACCAGTTGAGTTATAGCCACGAAGGGCTTGAGTCGATAAATCTTCAGTGGACAAAGAAATGATAAATATAGGAGTGCGTACGAGATATGATTTAGTTTGATACAGTACGTGGTGGGGAAGACGCTGTTCATAAATAACAACTTGATTGGCTTATTACTATATACGTTTCGTTATTCGTAGGCGTAAATTACAATATATTTGGAATACTCCGAACATACAATCGCAATTAAAATAAAACTACCTATAAATGGACGTTGATGGTGCTATTACGCATTAGGGAAATTCACTTAAATAATATTATGACAAAAATGCTGTAAAAATGTTCCTAGATTTGGCAATGACATCAAAGCCAGTGAAACTGCGTATTGAGATCGTAGATATCAAAGCTACGTACTGCGTAGCGCTAAGTCTACGTGGTGCGTAGCACTAAGTCTTTGTGCCGTCAACGGTATTTATATCTGTTACCTTAGACTTGGGAAATCATTTCTTAAATGTCTCAAATATCTGACTATAAAAGACAAAGGGAGGTTCAGTCTATTATAAACGCAAAGAGAAGATGAGTGGAGAGAAGTACTGGCATAGTTGGAACTCTACAAAAATATCTGTGAAACTTAACTCCTTAAATGTTTTATGGAAGCAAGTGTTTTATCTCATATTTCTCCAAATCTAGTAGTAATTTATTTTAAAATTAGCGGTAAGTTCAAAATTATGTTTTTTCTATCGTTTTATAATTACAATAGGTAAATTTTCTGATATAAGATTATATTTCATTTTATAAACACAATTTAAATACCAACCAATAATAAATTATTCCCTTCCTATATCCTAACACTTAATAATTCTGTATCTTAGTCAACATTCCCCAGCCTCCTCACTATTATCCTGCAACCGATTGCTATTAAAGGATTAACGTCAGCTACAAAGCAATGGCATTTTGTTCGCCTTGCCCCTTGTCCACTACGGCCTCCTCCCTCCGCCTGGCTCCCCGACATCCTTGCCACGGATAAGAACCCGTCTCTACCCTTAAGACCTTTCTACATTTGCATAGCTTTGCAACAAGCCTAGACTTTTTCCGTCTTAAAGTATAAAGCCGGATTTGTTTTTCAAATGTTTAAGAAGCCTTAGTCACGATTAACGACCTTAAGGCTTTTGTTTTATACTAAATAGAATAATACTGTAATTATGTAGCACTGGAGTGATTTTAAGGCACTTTATATAACAGATTAGATTTATTTAGCTCTTGGACTCTATCTTAAGCTAAAACATTTAGTTAGCTTTGAGTTAAATTATCTCAAATTGTGCTTATATCTGTGCAAATCCTGCAGTAATTTATAACCCTAAAATAGATTTAAGATTTGATACTTTTATTTTTCACACATGGAACAATAAATAATGATAATGTCACCGACAGACAGACATTATATATGATAATGTCACAGACTATCTAAGTTTGTATACTTTAATGTGTTTTTTAAAGGAAAATGTATAAAATTAATTAATGCTATACGCTTTCATTCTAACGGCACTTAGATAACTCTTCTTCTTAAATATTTAATTTAAAGCTGTGGCTATGACGCCCTTTTTAAATCCTATATCCTTAAGTAACTTTAAAAATATATAATAATTATTTTCACATATTTTTATAAAGAAATTGAAAGCGATAATATTTTTGTGGAAAATGTGTTATAATGACGGGACACTTATAAAGTATATAAAGTAAACATGAAGTTTTAACTGTACATAATGTAACTGTAAAATATATATTAAAAAAAAACAAAAAATTGAAACCGTTACATACAAAATGACCTGAAATTAAGGCTTTCATTATATAAAACTTTATATATCACTTAATAGTGATAAGAAAAACGTTTTTAATCGAGAAAATTCATTAAAAATCGATTATACATATAAGGTATACGGACTTAAAACATAAAATAGGTTGATATACTATAATAATATTAATAAAAATTTCGTAACTATTATGTATGTACGTATAATCTGAGAGTGCATATCTCGAATGCCTCACGCTCCTACATTGGAACGCGATGCCGCGTGAATTCTACCGCCGCCCGAGGTCTGTGTAATGCCGTAATTTGTGTTATTGCTACCGTGTAAATACCGATCAGTACTGTAACATGTTAATATACAAACTTAACAACGATCATTTGATACAGAATAGTAATAAAAAAGCGTTATCATAGCTATTAAATGAAATGGTCTCATAATTTTAAGGAATCGATAACAACAATTGACCACGTAGTTATATTGTTCAAATATATACGTATTATAACCACCCTGTATAAATATCATATCTGATGTCAAATGACCACGTACACATACATACAATATATAACTAAAGTCTAAAGTTAGAGATGTCTTGATTATGTCGCCGCTTCGAAGTTTGTGTGAGCTGACGTGTCGTACACTGATCGGACTAATAAAGACCCAAATATCCTCTACTATCTAGAATTTAAACCCCACATCAATCTCTTAACGATGAGGTTCCTTAAAATCCTGTATGATGAATATTGCGGTCAATATTATGTGCATATTTTGATAACTATTCCTATATAATAAGCGTAAAATGGTATTGAAAAAAAATTACTAAGGTAATTTTATGCTCTTTATGAAATATTGTTTTAAGTGTTATTTTTTTGAAAATGTTCAAGGAGAATTAATTATTAATTAACATATACTATGAAACGCTAACAAAATATATAATAGATAATAACAGTTAGTTTGTTAAATAATGCTTACAAAGCACATATAAATTATAATACGTCGTTAAATGTTAAGCATTCTTGCTAAATATTAGTTAGTACGGAATTGTGCTAGTTTCACAGATGGACGCACAGACCCCTCGTTTATAGAAAAACTTGTGCACTTAATGTTAGTGCCGCTTTGTGACCATCGTCCGTATCACTGCACTGTGGAGATAACTTCCAATAAATGCGGTATTAGGACAATGAAAACCGATATACAGCACTCTCTTCCTGGTTTCCACTGGAGATTTACACAAATGCCGTTGACAAATTTTTGTATGTATAAAATTAAAGTGTCTATAATTCTTATCGTCTATATAAGGGCCAGGCCATTTTTATTCAATATAACAATATACGCTTATCAAATTTATCTGTATGTTTTGTTGGCTATACATTAGGATTCGAATGTTATGAATAAATCTTACGCTTTTCATTCAATTCAATCATCAATAAAGTTGTCTAGCAATATATTGAAAAACTGAGCAAATCTACACTAAAGCCGTATATAGAATAAACGTATGTAGAAGCTAAACACTCTAAATTCTTGAAACATAATACATAAGAAAATACATATCTTTTACAAGGTAGTGACGTAACTTTGGGTGTTATTGAATTACCCGGTCGCCTGCACATAACAAGCGGAGATAAAAGTATGGGAAAATTAATATCCATCACTACAATCGGCAATGACGCAAAACAAGGGCGAAGGCAGAATTGGAATGACCCCACCTTACTAATCTATTACTGCACTGCTTTGATATTTTGTACGTAAACGCTTAACTTATTCTTTGGAATTACAAACATGTAATTTCCTGTTTATCAACATTTAATGCTCTTAGATTAACGATGAAAACTCCACAAATTTTTCTTCAAATTATAAAATTTTTAAAACATCTTAAAGCACTTTGTTTATCCCAAAGACTGACCCTTCCATCAAAGAATTTTGTAGCAGAATTAAGTTTTCAAATGCGCATTTTCCCATGGGGCAGGCTAGAGTTGTAACTTAGAATACATGTAAAGGACGTTGGGGCGTACATCGGATATCTTAAGTGGCTGGGAAGGGCTCGTATATATTTATATTCCTAATATATCCGAACCAGCAAAGTTAAGGACAAGTTCCAACATGTTAGTTGAAGGGTTTCTATCTTGATACGTGATATTTCGAGATATTGATTCGTAGTTTCAAAACTTTAAACTCAGCCGTCTATGCCCGATATCCCTGTTACTCGTATATAGTGTCTAAATCTGATGTATGATTAATATTCATATATTTGAATGAATCGTAATTTGACAGTTACATACTATATAACACAGATAAAAAATATAAACGGGATATAATCTTCTCTTATTGTGATGATTACAATTTCAGATTGACTGGGTGTACTATCATCAGTCTTCGGTTGTGCAAACATCCGAGTCACCCGCCAGTTATCACAAAAAAACCATTTAATTTCGCCGACAAAGCGTTCGCTTCGATCATTGTGATCGAGTCGAGTCTCCTGGGTCTTACGTAACAGGTTAATGCGATTTCCCTGACTTAAATGGATAGGTGTTCGCTGTTTTTCATGACCTTCAATGATTATTTTTTTCAGCTATTATAAAAATTTACAACAAATGTATTTGTAATGATACAATTTGGTAGTATCCGCAGTTGGATCAATAAACTTTGTTACTGTTTAAATACATATTACATAATTTAAGAAGGAATACCAACCCTCGGCTTCCAACCTGGACACTAGAGGTATTACGTTTTACCGTATTTATTCTCTCGCCGCTCTCTGTTTACTTAGTAAGGCTCTCATTTAACAAGTTAGACGTCCGACAAAGCCGCGTCTCATTTGGATAATGTTATGCAAATATACACATTGAGTAAGATAGATCCTTTTTTGTCCATGGCTTTATTATTCACTTTATAATTTTCACATACAAAGCATTACATGAAAGAATTTAAGGACGTGATTTACATTTTTCCTTTTTAACATACCGCTATAAGATTTTTTTATATATTTTGGTATAATATTTGAGTAAATAAAACATATAATTAAATAAATGTATTATATATGATAACAATCGGTTATATGACGTTTTGGCGCGACTAGCGGCCGCGTCAATAAAATTTCACGGAACATAAAGCAAAAACACACCCCACGATATTACCGCTACATCTCCCGACCACACACAGAAGACCTTCGACATCCATCCAGATCGCTTCAAATGATATTAAATAGCGAGATACAAAGTGTCTTTCTATTTGGTGAATAAAACACATTTCGTTAGTGCGGAATCGGAATCGACAAAGTTTCACGGATGTTGAAATAACAGCTAACAATCAAAACTGTCGTTTGGTATGTTGATAACGATACGAGGGGCATCAGTGAAGTTTACCATCAACTCGATTTTCTGGATCATAAGATTACTTTAAATATAACAAGACGATATCATAGAGAGAATATCGGTAATCAGAACCATTAACATTGCCCTATAACCTAACAAATAACATGGACATTTAATTTCAGTAGAAAAATATTTCAAACAAAGTTTAGCTCAAAATAGCTGACAAGTGCTGTAAAAGAAATGTCATAAAATCATAATGTTGGGTTAAATTACTTCTTCCATAGGATTAGTTAATATAATTATATTACATAGAGTTACATACATTACTTATATAGAGTTGTTTGAGTATTACATTGACATTACAGACACGTCAGAAGCTATGTTAGGAGGCGTTGGACCGTTCTCATTACGTAAGTCAATCACTGTGAGAATATCGCCTGGGATGCTGGGATACTGATGTATTGAACATAACATCACTCGGGAGGGTTAATCCAAGCTTGTTAGCTAATATCATACCTGTAATTGTATAATACAATCTATTATTTAATACATTAGATGAATATGTTAAAATATTTGATATAAAAAATAATAATGAATAATATCTTTAGTTAGTATGGTTATACTAAAAAAAACTCGGTAACAAAGTATATTCTGTAAGACAAAGTTTAATATGCACATCAATATGATAATATAATTGTACTTCTTAGACATTATCACATGAGAATTTTAGCTCCTATCTATCAGTAAGCTTGCATACATATTCAGAATAAAACAATTTTTTACTCTTGACCTCGCTCTGCCGCATCAAAGAACCGGCCGGATGTAGCCGGAAAGATCATTTTACAAAGAATGGAACTGCCCGAGGGATGAATAGTTGGAGTTCCGTGAGGGGAAATGGGGACGGAACAACGTCAAAGACCGTCTACTATATGGGTCAGTTTAAATAAAATAATAATGATAGCGTTCCCAAATTTAAACTCAGGTAAAAATTACCTAGAGCTAGGTCTGTGTTTTATAAAACTCACTATAATTTTACATAACATCTTATCTTTTACGAGATTCACTTAAGATCCATCGATATGAAAATAAGCGATACATTCACAAAATTTTTACAGTTTTCCTATTAACATTATATAAGTAGTTTATAACAAAGTAAAAAAAAATAAAATATATCACATCCAGGCGTCTGCATCGTCTCGGACGGCTGGCGTCTGCGTAGGGTGTAATTTGAACAAATGAGCGAAGACTACCAAACCAAATTAGATTCCCGCCGCGCCGGTCCACCGCCCCGCACCCGCGCCCGAACAGATTACACCAGTCGACCACCGAGCCGGCTATTTATAAGAACACTAAGCTATAATACGACAAAAAATTATGTATGTTTAGAGATGCAGTCGAAAACGTAGAAAACTATCATAGATTGTCACACATACCTATATGTAAAATATACAGAAGCCATAGAAAATATAATAAAATCAATACAGTCTCCTTCACTGTACAGTCACTTGTAATAGCATTGAGTATTATGAAGATTACTTAATCCTTCTTAACTGCTATAAAATAGCAGTCGAAAGACAATACCTGATGGAAATTGTCTAGCGTTTCTACATCTGTGATAGAAAATAATTTAGTTTCGATCGATGATGATTCATTCGACTTGAACCATGAAAATAGTTTTATCACTAAATTTGCTGTACCAATATCATATAAAGAATATCACGCCTCACACTAACAGATAAAACATTTCGCCACCGGCCCTGCAATTTGTAAAGGAAACAACAGCAGAAGTAGATGCTGAATATTTTATATCACCTTTTCCTGCTGCTGTTTGCATGTGTGGAACGTATCCATAACTAGTCTCTAGGAAAAGCGTAGTTTGAACATTTTATGCCTAAATACAGTGGTATAAGTTATCTATGGATAAACAATAAATAATATTATTCGTATCCATATGTTTTGACTTGCAAGTATTTCTATAATAATAAATTATAAAACTATCAAAACAGAATGTATTCCTTATAAAAGTTACGTCTTATAACTTATAAAGAAACTTATCTTACTTATTCGATTAATATTTAAATCCAAAGAGCACAGTCTATATAAATCAAATCAAATCAAGTATTGACCGAATGCAAATAAAAACCCTGTTATCCGGTGTTTGAACAGCATTTTCGGGTAGCATCAGCATCGGCCCCTAATCAAAAAATTGAACTTTCAATAAAGGGAATCATTAATTCTACTTAGGGAGGGCCGTAAGATCCTAACGAACTTGAAGGATCTCCGGATGTTTTTACCGGATAATTATTTGAAAGAAATACTAAAGTACTCGGGGGATCTCGCGAGACTATTAACATCTTGTTTTTAAATGCCCGCTAATCAGCTTTGTCTAATTAAAAGGATTTTATGTACATTCTACTTAACTGGTAATCTTGAGGAAGATGTAACATTTATTTATCATGAAACTTACACGTTATGTAAGCGCTAGTTTACTATTATAGGTAAAATTTTAAATACAACAATGAAATCTTTCTTAACAACATTGATACGGTCACATGTTTAAAGACTTGTTTCCGTCGATTTAAAATATGTGATACTTATAAGACGCAATCAAAGCAGATAAAGACCACAACAAACGTTCCTGTCCGGATATTGATCCGTTATTTTTCTCAGAAGCTATTAGAGTAATGCAGCCAATCCCCCGACAAGCGACCGGCGAGAATTAATGATGTCCCTTATTGGAAGCACAATTTTTTGATTCCACCCATCTTCCTCCATGTCTTGTACAAAGAAAAAAATATAGAAGTTACAGTTATACAAAGTGTACTTGAATTACCTAATGTATATTTATTGAAAAGTCAGTTTTATGATACGGTTATATTGCGGTGTACATTTCATACATGTTGGAATCAGTCAATTATGAATCAATAGTATTTCAATAAGCATCAGTTGATACCATTATTTAAATCAGTGTCACTAAATTCGGTGGTAAATTCAAATAGAATTACATAAAATACACAAATCGAACCTCAGAGAGCAAAGGAACATATTGTCGAAATAGATACATATAAAATTTTTTTTGACATTTCTTTGTAAAGTATTAAAAAATATATATTTTAATAACTACTCTTGTCGTAATATATGACATACAAAATAGTTAAAACGTTAAATAATCAAAATAATATTAAAGGTTGTTGTATTTTATTATTATAACATTTATAACTATGTACCAGTTCTGTATGCTATATAATCTTAGTCATGCCGTTGGCAAAGGAAGCCAGCGACAGCGTTGTTTACACGAGCCGGCTCACATTAAAAGGAACCCTCCTCGCTTTAAGGCATGTCGGCTCTAGCTGCTTTAAACAAACCAAACATTCTTTATTCAAAAAATATTAATAAACAAAATACAAATAAGTATTCTTTTTTAAAGCGATAGCTTTATAAATTAAACGTTTTAATTTTAACATCTTAAGCAAAGGTGGAAAAACGTTTATAGTTCATCCATAATATGGAAGGTTACTAAGTAAACATAACGTAGTTTACTTACAGTTCGTACTAAAATGTATGTGTTGAATGGGACTACAAAGACGTGATGAAAAATATAAACTTGCTAGATAAAATTGTTTAATAAAAAACAATTTACAACGTACGATAACATTACATACAATAAAAATAGAGCTTCTTATTAAATAAATTGACAAAAACAAAGATATTAAATTACTAAAAAGATGGAAACGAAACTTTAAGTTGAAATTCAAACGTCTGTACATTTAGTTACCTTATGGAACCACGTCGTAATGCTCATACATAACTTATAATTATATGACATTTGACCGTAGAAATCCTAAACCAAACATATTAATCTCAAGACAAACAATGCACAGACAAGCCGTACATTTCAATTAGTCGGCATGTCGACATTTCACGCCACTATCTTCACGTAATCGCTTTAATTACCGGGTATCGAACTTGGGACTTCCCCGACGCCTTTTAGACATGATTGCTTTACATTGTTACATGCTATAAGTGATATACATGTTAATTGGAACGCTTTTGATAGATTTGATCAAAATATTGACTCAAATCAACATTTTACAGATTCATTCGTTAAAAGCTTCATCCGATTTAAGTTTTGCTTCAACTTTTCTCTGCAAGAATTTGAGTTTTTTTATATTGCTTTTATGCTTTAGATAATAAAAATAAGAATAAAAATTTATCTAACTGAATTAAGTTATAACACAAACAAGACGATATATTTAATATGATTGCAGTCTTTTTTGAATTATCGATTACTATTAATCTAAATATAAAAATATGGATAATTTATTGATAATTGAATACCAATATTTTCCTTAAGCGAATATATTTTTATGATAAATCTATTTTATACTATATATATAAGTTACCTGTATCTCGTATAGTTTAGAATCGTTAAAACATCAGTTGGAAATGTAAGTCCATTTCAATCAATCTTGTTTGTCTACAATTAACGGGACTACGCTCAACTGCTGAAAGTTGAACTGTAAAAGCTGAAGTCACTATTCTATTAGAAAAAAAACTATTTTCAAATTATACCGCATTGAACAGAAAGCATAGAAAATTAATTATGGAAGGTAAATGTTTCTTCGTAATATATATATATATATA
>DVQP01001169.1:0-16836 GCA_018231745.1 Danaus eresimus | reverse complement strand
TAGGATGATTATCTCTGGGGAAGATTGTAAACAATTGGTTAAAAATAACCAATATCAATCATTAAGCAATGTCTTTATTGTTTATCATACAATCTTAATAAATGTCTAAAACTATACACGATAGAAAACTCATTATATTTTTAAAATAATAACTGTATGTTTTTATATCCGAAAACAGAAGAATCATTACAATAAAACATAATCATGATAATGGTTCATCAATAATTATACAAACATATCTCAATTTTAGTATACTCAGTATACAAATGCGCGAAATCCCGGAACATAGATATTTTTGTTGGCAAATTTTGATAAAATTATATAAATTGAAGGTTTCAAATGTAAAAGGGAAAATTTTATATGTTATTTAAAATAAATTTACACATTCACAATACAGTTTTATAGAAAATTAACAATACTATAAAAATAATTCACTTAAAGCACAATAAAGTCGGAACTCCGTTGATAATTTACAGCGACATTACCTGTTATTGCGGCTGTTTCTCGGAGATTTTGTCAGATAAATATTTTTTATTACATCACGATATGTTCTATCATTCTAATTTAATCTGACTGGTTGATTTATGTTACAATGTCTGTAATGGCCGGTTTACAGGTGGAGACACCTCTCACATGTTCTGTTATGTGTTTTGCAAGGCGTTAATGATAATTGTTTTATAAATAACAGGCTTCTGTCATATCTTGATTTAACTTTACCATTTAATTAACCGTTGCCTCAATAGTTATTATTTTGTGTACGACATCTTTTAAGCTATTTGTCTATAGCTTGAAATTAAGAAAGAGTGTCTTTAGAAAGAGATTTTCTGTTAAAATATTTTTTTATTATTGATGAATTTTTGTTTCCAAAAATACAATATTTGATATGTTTGTCATGGAGGTATCTCTTTCAAAGTCTTAGATAAATTGAACTTTCTTTGAACTCCTTTATTCTTTTTTGCAAATAAGTATGTTGAGTTATTTTGAGCCTGCCGCTATACTGAATTTACAAACGAACAGATTGTCCCATGACAGTCTATTATAGGTAAGCGTTAATCATGAATGTTTGAAACAACGACGCAAATAAATTGCCAATTGTTCGCGGAGAAAGTACCTGTTCACTTGGCGTCTTAAGTGTTATAGCACTCAAGAAAAAGCTTTCTTGGGAAATCTCCCATTTTGTACGTCCACGAAAACTTACCGTGATTTGCATTCATCTGGTGAAAATTATCTTTGTGTCATGACAGCTGTCCAACAGTGACAGCTTGTATTACTACGGTAATACAAGCGTGAATAATTATCAAACAACATTTTCTCATCTATGCTATAAATAAACTTAAAACTTGTAAAAACAAATCTGTCGAGTGTAATAAGCACTTGCATTGGAAAATGTGCACGTGTCGGTCGACGGAAGTTGCGATATGTTGGGAAATGACTAATAACATTTATTATCAAGAAGAAATACTAATTTGTTCTCAATGTAACAGTGGAGTCTATCACGTGTTTGATCACGTTGTTAAACAAACGTGATAGTCATTTCCCTGCGTTTATTAAATCATTCTTTAGGTTCATACAAAATATTTGTTTTTTCAATTCGCCTGGAACTCATTTCACGAAGTGAATATGCAGGCTTATTGACGTTTTGGGTTATTAAAATTTAAATATTATTAGTAATAACTTTCAAATTATTTTTTTTATGGTTACAAATGCTAAATAATTTTTGTTTATTACTTGAATAAATAGAAATATGTTCCTATTTTTTTAAACACAGATATGTGATGTTTTGACTGTTTTTCCCTATTAGGGAGTAATATTTCTATAATTTTATAAAGGTATTGCCTAATAAAATTATAATTAAGGAAGTATTTGCTATAATGTATGACGTTATTTTGTTCCGCCTATGAATAATTTATTTTCTCTTTTCAGGTAAGTGCCGTATAATGATAGTCGTTTGCTGTTTACATAACAATGGTAATGTATTGAGTTATAATATTTATCTATATTTTATGTCGAAATGAGCATATACCGGTTTGTTATCAAATATTCAATTTCATGTACATAGTAATTAAAAAACAAATCTTGTAAGCTTAATTTAAAAAAAAATTAAATCTACAGTATTACATAACACAATTATATAAATTCGTTACCATAAGGTGCAATGTTAAAATAAAGTTTAGGTGACAAAAACACGATTCAAAGTTTATCATTATAGCAAAAACGATATAATTTAATGATACATTTGGCCTACTTTTACGGCGATGTTTTGATGCAATAAATATATTTTTCTTTCGTAAATTCTATTAAAAGTAAGTGAGTATAAAAAAGTGTATACATGCTGCAACTTGTTTTAATCATCGCAAGTGGTAACACAGGATTTTCTTGAAGACGGCGTCTGTGGTGATCCGTCTGAGTAATGCCCATAGCCGTCTCATTAAACGCACCACCAATTACTTCAGTCTATTTATCTCCGGCATTAGAAAGTTCTAGGACATAATTAATATGAGAGAGGTAATTATTTGGACGCTGAAGCGGCGGTCAACTTAGAGATTACGACACTTAAATCCCACAGCATTATCAGAGAAAGTTCTCCCTATACAAGGAATGCATGATAAGAATTCCTCTAAAGAATATTGTTTAGAACTTTATATCTCTTCTAAGAATGGTCATTTTAAGTCGGTGGTATTAGTTTATAAGTGTTAGAACGGCTATACATTAAACAAACAGGAATGTGCAACAAGATTTTAAACAATGAAAAAACACAATAAAGTGTTTTTGTTGTAGAAATAATTAAAAAAAAGTAAAAACAAATAACTTTACAAGTGTCTTTCACCATTAAGTGAAATACAAACTGCCTCAAACAGTTACAGTAGCGCGTGAATGTTTAAAAATTCTGTCAAAATTACACTGTGATCATTAACAAGGGGTAACGCAACCAAACGGAATCTGTTGTATGTTAGTTGTATCGTGTTTTTGTGTCCAACCGAGAGTAAACATCCCGCTTTGTGACATGCGTGAACCCGCCGTTGGACTTTGTTGTGTAGACACTCAGCTAATTACAAGAATTATAAAACTGGCCTTACTTATGATGAAATGTAAACATTAAAAAAAAATCACACAATACACAAGGTGAGCCCTCTTTTTATAAATGAATCTCATGCTATAAACTTAGAGCCCTAAAAGTGAAAGCTGAGTTATGCTCGTATCTTATTTGTCCCTCTCCATCATGTAGTGGCATTCATGCGGTAAGCCCCTAATACGTTTTAAATATCGCTTGTCGTAAATGTTCGTTATCTATTACAGTCGTTTCATAACTAGCATTCGGAGTGTGATCCCCTACGGCGGCCTCTTATAAGTCTGCTTTATTGTAACATTTGTGACTTCAGCTTTGAAGCACCTACTTAACACATTGGTGAAAAGCTATTCATCAACATCATCGTTAAAACAAACTTCTGAAATAGATTTTTCTTAACAAAATAAATAAAATTCATATGAATGTGTAATAAATTTAAAGTAATTAAGTTTCTTTATCTATATGTCAACACATTCTTACGCAACACGAACAGTTGCGTCGGCCCTTTGCTCTTTTATAAAGTGGGTTGAGGAGCCGCCAAACTTGAAATCCAATATCGCCAATCAAGTTCGGAAGTCAAAATCCGAAAAATAAAATCTCTTTACAGTCGACTAAAATTATTATCGCATGATATATTCTTGAAATTATAATTTAATAAAACCAGAGAAATAACTAACGTCGACTGCGTCTTAACTTATCATTTGATGTTTTGTGTTTTTTTTTTTAAATTGTAATTATATTTTAATAATCTTTTATGTCTTTGGTGCTTATTAAAAATTTATGGGTTGAATAGAAATAGTCTGTTAAGTACTCTTTTGAGATTCGTCTTATTAGTTTAATTGAATGAATCTCGATGGCTCTATACATTATTTATGTGCCTACTCCTGTTACGCTAATACAATGTGCGTCGAACATAAGCGAACCTATTTTAATCTCGATTTCGTCTGATGTTCATTATTGAGTGAAAGTGATCCCTTTGAATGCACCGAGATTTATTCAGCTCATTAACAAACTTGAAATCATCATTTGTTACCAAAGATAGGTCGGAATAATGACGTCTGTGCATCCATACTCATTAATGTTAACCACCGATATTTCTGGACTTTAAATAAATAGAGTAATTTTTTTTGAATGATACCATTACAGATTGATGGCGGCAATCAATATGATATGAATAATTATTAACAGCGTCATTGAAGTATGACCCCATAATTTACATTTCAAGATAATTTATTTCTTAGTGCATCATATCTATATGAATGTTTTAATGGTATGCACTTAAATTGTTTTTAATAAGATACAAACGACCAGCCGCCACGGATGTTTCTAAATTAAGGAAGGAGTAAGCTCGAAAGTGGGCATTAAACATTTATTAAATACTAATTTTATAAAACAAACACGAAGAACAATAGAAATCACTATATATTACAAAATTGTTATTATCTTTCTGTATTCATAACTTAATAAGTCTATTCATAGTTATTCCAGCGTCATAACCATCGGTCAACGTCGATATACCTTCTAAAGTGGCATGCGTAAGTTCGTGACCAAACTCCTGAAATGGGCATATCGATGTCGGTTGTGTGGTCATGGGTCAAAGCTTTATACGGTCCAATAGATACTTTAAAACACTTATCACATTGTAATAAGGACTACAATCGCCTGACCGGAGACGTTTTAAGTTCTAACAAACCCAGGTCTGTAGTGCCGCTGCGGGCCCCACTCGCATGGCTAATGCGTCTGCATCGCCACAACGCATGATGATGAGAAACTTTAATATATCCTAAAGCTTTTTCACTATCAAATTTTATTTGTCACTGTTTATTGCCTCATTTGTATTCAATACTTCCTTGATACATACCTCTCTGTTTATAAAATTAAAAAAAAAACAGCCTTGACTCTTTGGGTGTATATTAAATAGATTTAAACTAAGCAACGTTTAAAGTTCTCGTAACTTAACTTTGGTGACTGCGTATCTGTTTTCGAAATAAGTAATTTGTATTTATTGGAGAAAGCGCTTTCGTTACAATACGATAGCCGGGAGTCGGAGCGCCGTGGATAATAACCGAAATGTTTTTAGTGGTTACATTCGAAGGTATAAGGAATTTTGTTCGGAATTAAATTTATGATTTGGCTTCCGTACGTTTAAAAGGAATGAATAGTATACGACGTCAAATTTATCTTCGTGAATATAATAATTTTTAGACTTTTAGATTTATTAGGATAATCCATCATATGGAAAATCAAAATGTCTGTTTGTAATGTTTTACTAATTGTATATTACACTTAGGTATTAATATTTCAGTCTCAATGTTTGTTCCGATTAAATTCCGAAACATCAGGACTGATTTTGACAGGACTTAGAATGGGGAATAGTTAATGTAATATAAAGTAATATAACTTTGACTACTATTTATTGTATAAATGAAACAAAGTCATGTTATTTATGATCATATTAGTACTTTTTATAATGTACTATATTTCTATGTCGATCTCGAAGCTTCAATTCTTAAAAGGCTACCCTAAATCTTATCTTTGTAATCAATGTCTTAAAAGAATCTAGTTCATCCATTACTATATATCAAACATAATTCAGGTTAGTGGTACTGACATTAAAATTGCTGATTATTAAAAGGGAATGTTATATTGGAATTAGACATGGTGACTTGCTTATAATCTATAAATAGCTTTTGATAATGGAAGATGCGCAAAATTAGTTTTGTTTAGAGTTTAGACAATAGAAGGTTAATAATATGATTCATTTACATTCAAACTTCAACATACACTCAATAGGAAGAAAAAGTGTGCTAGTTAAAGAGAAAAAATAATATGAATATTATTTAATAAGATAAAAGAATGACTTGCACCGTTAGCTTTTCATATCACGCATGTAAACGCAAAAGCTTCATACAAACTGATAATGGAATAGGAATGAAGATTGGATAATAAGTTTAAAATGACCGCTTGTTACTAAACTAAACCTATACCGACCTATTTTCTATTATCCGGTTCACATAAACTCCAATGAGAATTATTATAAATTGCCTGTTGTATTTTACTACCGCTAGATGTTATTATCATTGCAGTGTACCTTTTCTTTAATATATCTAGATTATACGCTTACAAACCAATGTTAAATTCTCTAAACATTGCAATTTCTAAAACAATTTACGGTTTATATATGTACGAGTAAAAAAAGAACATATTAGACATTAATCAAGTTATAGGCTGCTAAATATTTTGAAATAATAAATGCTTTTTTTATAACACAAATGTAATATAACAACAATGCTCTCATATTTCCTAAATAAACTTCGCGATGGATTGATTCCATTTCTTAATGATCCTGACAACGAAATTATTGCAGGCAGAAATTTATTATAGCTAACTACTTTTGAAATGAAAATATTTAAAAAAAAACTTGAAAACCTGTTGAAGTTTTTTTTGTGAAGAATTTACATATAAATTAACATAATATATTAACGCATAAGAAAAGTTTTTTAAGCAAAATAATCAAAATTATTAATGTTTTATGAATAAGAGATCACTACTTATAGTATTCGTGTACCCTTAGCACAATATCGATACTTTTTGTATTATCCTTTAAAAATTGGATGACTTAAGCCATCGAGGCAAATTCGTAGTAATAGTATGTCTTTAGTTTTGCTGATTAAAGAATTTCACTGCGCGTGTACAATTTCAGAATGAAGTAAAAAGTTACTTAGCAATTATTATTCCGCATATTACCTGTCCTCGGCTAAACAATGTCGGTCTTCGACAACGAGTATCTATTAATGGATGGAAAAAAAAACAATTGTCATAGCATTCATGTGCAATGCCCTTCAGAAATTAATACTAGATGTACCAGATGATTAAAAAAACAAGTTTATTATCGTATGTCAGGTGGTATATCCATGAATTCATTCATTATTTTTATTTAATTCCAAATGAAGTACATCTGTCAACGGGTTTGAAGTCAGATTTAGATATAAAATTATAAAATAATGTACATATGAAGAAATGTAAAGAGCCGTGACCCAGAAACTAACATTATAATCACTGTAAGCATTTTGTCGATCGCTGTTGTCACACAATAGGAAGCTCGGGGTGTTAAATGATAATGTTGCAAATTTGAATTAATGATCTATTGTTGATTCAGTGCGTTTTATGTCGGCACCTACTTTAGACAGCTTTGGTTATGACATATGTTTTAAACGCTTCGTTCCGCAGATTGATGAAGTTACCATACAATATTTATGTGGACTAGAGATTTATTTTGGAATGTGAAATTATAACGTTCGATATTAACAGAAAATAACAAATTAGCTATAAAAGCCATATCTTATCCTACTAGCTGATTATTCAAATGAGTTCTAAAATAAATCAATTCTGGTATAGATCTAAACGAAAATAATTAACATCTTTCTCTTATTTAAATATAAATCTGAACCACCAAGCTCAAAGAACCCATGTTACATTAACATACTTTTGATATGCCACGAAATTAATTAATAATGAAAATCAGTAAAAGAACATCTCCAGTTTGAGATGCTGGTCGTAACTTGCGGTTGGTAATCGAATTACAGCTGTAAAACGGTCATTGATACAGTTTATCTCGTTTAATTGAAACAGACGGGGCAATTCTCTAGAATTTAGGACGCGTTCATGTAAAGGATACGGTTACATTTCATTTACATTTATAAAATGTCCATATAAAATAATACCACGTAAAATCAAACGTTTAAATAAATAACTTAATTTTACTAAACGTTACAAGCTATATACCAGTAATATTCAATGTTAATATTCTAATATTTCACTAAATCTGACAACACATCCGATATTTATAAGCTTATTACATAATAAAATATTATTCAACTGGCACAGTTGACAACCAAATAAGCTGCTGATAGTTATTAGAAGTCTGTTGTAAGCAGTCGGAAGTTTCGACACAACTGGAAGCCAGCTTGTAGTCACCTATAGGTCTTATATAAATTTTATAGACTCATAGATGGTATATGACTTTCGTATTTTTAATTGGCGTGGAACTGGCAGCTTCAGTCTTAAACGAATCTTATATTCGGTCAACGATTGTTTTGTAATCTTAAGATCTGGCGTGATGAATCTGAACGTGAGGCTATGATTGATAAGTAGTATGACACACTCCACTTACCGTTAAGGCTCCCGCACACGGATCAACACCAAGAAATATTTTCTATTGTAACGCTAATCACTTAAACAATCAATATTTTACATTAAAAGATACTATGAAAAAATCAAGCAGTATATATTTTTTTGTATGCAATCTAAGGTTTTAATTATAACGTAATCTGTTAAGTTGCAGGATCTTATCCGTTTGTAAGGTGCTTAACAGGTATTGCGCGTGCCAAGCTGAATGCTCCCCAACACTCACGAACGCTTTCATTATAAATGCCTGTTACTTTATCCCATTGATATATTACAGCAGTGATTTATATTAGACGTTTTGTCACTTCGAGAATATTTCTTTTATTATTATTGCAATATATATCTAAGATGCAATCGTATTGATAGGTGTAAAGTTTTGAAACAGTATACTGTATTAAGTTCTTATGGAATGTTATCCTACTGTATTACGATTATAATTAATACTATATATAATTTAATGCTAGAGTGAATGGTGTTTTTCTGTTAGAGTAAACAACTTCTTAACTATTATACATTATATTTATGCAATTGTTATACTAATAAATTTAAAATGTATATAAAACCAGCTTATTCCCATAGTTAGCTTAAAAATTATCTTTAGAAATATTTGTAGAAATGAGGTCTTATAGTTAATATTATCAAAGACCGAAGTTATTTTGAAAATGACAATTATATAAGGACTTCTACACTGAATTATTAGGTAAATTTTTATTCCAATACAGTAGATATTCATTTAGTCTAATAAAGAAATTAAAGTCAAACTTTTAAACATTCTCCTAACATTTAACAGTATTTATTCTATAACTTATAAAAATGTCAAGCAAAAGGTACCATAGCCGAGAGCATGCTAGCAAAAATTTACCATTTTATATGTCATCCAAAGAAAGTATACCATAACCTAGAAATATGAATGCCATTTTTTTAACTAAACAATATATTATAATATTAGACGTGATTAATATAGAAAAATACTTTCACAAACAAAAAAGGCTTTAAGCTATAGCCTGGTATAAATTAAAATATTTATTAGCGTTAGTTAGACCCATTGTTGTACGGTGCGCATACGCATCGCGTGGGGCGTTCGTGTCAGTCTTAATCGAACCGTACGCACAGACGGTTGTCAAAGCTCTGTTAATAACCGGTGCATTGTAAACAAGCGTCTACGCCATCATGTTTTCGTGCTAGTGAATATAAATTGGACTATTTCCTACCCTCATTTTATATATGATGCATGTAAGTGCTATATTTTTACTAAATTAAAAATATAGATATATATATTATTTAGCTCCACTTATGCAACTATTCATTTGCAGCTGACAGCCTTTTATGGAATTAATTGCTACTCGTAATACATGTGTAGGGTGCCTTATAAGTTGATCAGAATATTGTCCATTAAAAATGTATAGTGAAATAATACATTTTTGTTGATATAAGGGCTTAAATTATACATGAACGCACTGTTTGAAGTGTGTATACCTATGCTTACATTATAAATATCAAATTACACGTTATGTTTTTCTTAAACTTATTAATCAATTTTTATAATGTTTCTAATAATTTCGAAGAAATGTCATGGGACCGGGTCAGGCTAACATTATTAAAAGCCATATTGTTGTTTAATAATACGGTCGAGATCACGTTCCTTCATTAAATTATAGTCAGATTCAAATTTCCGAGCTAATGTGCGTCAGACAGACTAACATTAAAATTTTATAGACCAGCTCACATTACAGCTTATCTATATTGTTCCAAGTAACGCAAAACTTAAATGAGTTTAAATGAAGATACGTATCATTGTTTTAAAGATGCAAACAAATTGTTTTTAAAACATTTAGAATACGTTTCCATCAACAACAAGCCACTGAAAGAGAACAATTCTTACCTGATCTTTAATAAATAAGAGCTTAATAAGTAGGTTTGTTACGGAAACAGGATAATTGTTACTTAACATACCGCACTCTATATTTTTATTTGATGTTATTTATTTCGTTGTCAAGTGGAACAAAATGTATCAGCTGAGTTTTTTTTTTTGTTATTTATTTTTAAGTGATTTTATAACTATATTTTCTAATATATATCTATTTATTTTGATTGTCGATAATTAAGACTGAAAATATTTCACTTTTAAATTTCAGCAAACAACAATCGTTTCTAGTTAAATATTTTATTATAGAGTTTTACAGGAATATTAATTTTGATACACAAATCTAATAAATTTACTGCTTTTGGGGTACATACCTATTCTAAAATTATGGAGCGGACATTACGGCCTAACTTTATGTTGATGGTAAATGGTAAAATAGCATCATATAGATATCAATCAAGCAGGTAGAAACTATAAAAATATACGTGTAAATTTTTCATGTGACGAGTCACGCAAACCGTATTCTCTCGCTTCGCAAATAGAATTTCTAATGTTATCGTGCTATCATTATGCCTTACCGAAGGAATGTTTTGATACAAGAATACTAACAGTAGTGCTACGATCCTACATATACTTTATGAAAACAATATATTATAGAATAATTTACATTTGTTTGCAGTTCGTGAAGTAATTATACACTCGTTAAAAACGTCAGCCAAGTCTTGACAGGTTTAGAAACTAATTTTATAGTGGAATACTTATAGCAATTTTCTTATTACACATTTATTTATATAAATAAAACTAATATATTTCCGTGATCACGGTTGCTGAAAAGTAACCGAAACGTCGGGATTATGTAGTTTTAAAGTAATCAAAAATCGCGTAGTAAAGTCGAAATATGTTAGTTTTATTTAAATTTCTCGCTAAATCTTAGATCTCATCATCTATATAATTTATTAAAAAGCTATTCACTTCTGAAATAACAATATCGTTGATTTTTTTTAGTAATGAACGAAGTTGATTTTTTTTTTAATAATATGCTACAAATATAAATTATTGGTACGCTTATAATTAAAATGTAAATAAGAAACTACGTTATAAATATTTTTATGATAACGCAGTAGAAAGGAAACACAGTAAAATTAATCTAAGAGCAATAAATTGTTGCTGCTAACGACTGGCTGTTTCGTTGCATCCTTTCATAAGCAATATTAATTGATTTTCTATTAAATTTCCATAATTCATAATATAATTATTGCTTCCTTAAATATATTAATGATTTTCTATTAATGTAAGAAACAATCAATTATATTATGAGATACTGTTCAAATGTTGTTGAATAAAACGTTTATTACAATAAAAACAATTGATTCAATGAATAAAGTGATGCGTGATTTGTATATTAATATATTAACCATTATATTTAAATTGTCTCTAAAAACAATATGGTCATTTAGTGAATTCAGGCGCGTACGAGATTAAAATTGCGAAGCTTTGTATGAATAATGAGCTTAGGAGTATGTTATGAGTATACACAGCAGCAATATGTATGTACAAGCTTGCGTCATGAGTGCCAAGTAATAAGAAGACATAACAAAATTACAAACCATTGTTCTGCGTTCAAGGAATAGTTTCTAGGTGCATTCGATCGAGGAGTCTAATGTGAACGTCATTGTGCATCAGAGATTCCCACACAACGCAAAAATATAATGAAATCACGTAGGAAGTAGCGTTACTGGAAGGCACGAGCTTTTTGGATTTATGCTGCTATTTACTGCTCATATGTATAACAGTCTAAAGGAGATTGAAAATGGTTTTTCTAAGTTTCAATGACTCTACATTAAACAAAAATACTGTATCAACAAAACTATATGGTTCAAATGGATGTAAGTCCCATTTCAGTTATCATAAAAGTAGCTATGCTAATTTTATTGATTCTAAACACGGTTCGTAGACAGTTTCTCTTTACAAATTCAATCCATTGTTCAAAACAATATTAAAAGATAGAGTTATTCTAAGAAGCAAATCAACTAAAAAACTTTTTGCTCGAATAATTGTTACCAGTTTAAATGTACATTCGTGTACGTGACTAAAATAAAAGATGGCTCTAATAATACGTTAAAACTGGGACTTTTGATTCAAGAGGAAATTGTGGCATGACGTCTCTTAAAGAAAAAATTTACAAGCAACCACACTTAAAGCAACATTGACACCTAAAAAGTTTCGAATCGCAAACGCCTTATTCCATTATGGGTGTCATAACGTAAAGCAAAAAAGTCGATTGAAATGTGGTAATTTCATCTAATGTAAATAAAAACATCTTAAAAGATTCAGTTCTATAAGGAAACTACTACGTTATAAAATCGTTTCCTCATATGTTACTAGTTTACATTAACACATTTTTATGTTAAACCGATGTGTGAGAAACGTCTAAGATGAATGATTCATATGAAACTCGATACAACAATACCCTTAATCGAAATTTTTAATTGAATTAAATTTGGTCACCGAATTCGACTTGGCTGCAGATAGTTACAATGAATTCCGTTAGTAATGGCCAACTATCCTTATAACTGTTAAAAATGGTGTTAATTGATTTTCTCTGTTTTTCATTAAATGTTACTCGTAATATGGGGCACAGTTTATTATATTACCGTTTCATTGTTACGATCGTTCGACTTTTAGACACGCACACATTTAAATAGTAATTCTCGGAAGGTATCCTTATAATCAAAATATTTAAACTATAATTCCTTACAGTAAAGCAACAAAAAAACATCCAGATCATAATGATGTAATGACATCGTGCCCTCAGAACCGGCTAATATTGTGGGTGTCACTCGTCACTATGAAACGAAAACATGGACATTTGCTATTCAAATATTAATCTTATGCTTTGGTAATAAGACTTAATTAGGATCTTTTGAATAGACTTTGTTCCGGGAACCACGACACGGCCATGAGCACCCTCGTAACAATTTTGAAGCGATCTGCCTAATGTTCGTTAATTTATATTTAGGCGGACGCGGGAATTTAGTTCAGATTAAAACTTTAATAATATCCATATTTTGGTCCTAAGTCAAACAAAAATGCAACAAATATATAAATAAAACTAATATATTTCGGATTTACTACGCGATTTTTTATTACTTTAAAACTACATCCCGACGTTTCGGCTACTTTTCAGAAACCGTGATCACGGGCAGACGAGATGTGAGTTTTATTCAATAAAAGATAAAACTATATGAAGAAAATTATCTACATGAAATGATTTTAACACTCATTCAGAGTAATTAGGTTTTTATAACAGTACTTACGTCAGTTTTTGCAATTATAAATAATAGTAATGATTCAACTAAATAACTTTTAATATGTTCAGCTTTAATGAAAACTGGTTTGATTTAAGTTTTCATAGTTTTTTTATACAATATGAACATTCAATAATTATATATACCTACATATCAATTTCAAGGTTAACATCTTGTTATTTGGCGAGATTCAAAAACAAAATTATTTATCATATAATTATTAACATTAATTTTATAGTAATGGAAGTAATTACTTAAAAAAATCAAATATCGATCTTATACATCCAACACCTTCATCATTTCAGTTTTTGCCCATCATGCCGTGTTATGCTCATTACTTTATTTTGGCTTGGCAAAAGCCCAAAAAATCCGATGTTCCTTAAAGTAATCACTAAAAATAGCATCTTCATCTCTTGTGTTATCATAATGACATGGCTTGTTAGTAAAAATAAAGATGTTATCGTAACAAAGGTTTTGGCAAACGAATTGTTTTATAATGACCATACGTGGATACTTCCTTCACAAAATATAACCAATGAGTATATTTCGATAGTTGCTTATGTAATACAAAAAGTAGGACGGTAGATGTTACCCATGCAATATGCTAAATTAATTTCCTCGTCAATATTTTTGTCACTTTCTCATTTAACACGAACGTAACCTA
The DNA here is from genome assembly GCA_018231745.1 of Danaus eresimus. Taxonomy (NCBI): domain Eukaryota; kingdom Metazoa; phylum Arthropoda; class Insecta; order Lepidoptera; family Nymphalidae; genus Danaus; species Danaus eresimus. Next base: position 2,746 of record DVQP01001169.1, on the reverse strand, counting down.
CTTTTCAATGATTACATGGAACAGAATATTCTGTCTGCTTCACAATATCTCATCGAAATATAACAAAGTCTCATTAACAATATATGCATTTTGGAGATAAAAGAAAAAATTAACATTTGAGTGGGCAGTAGTCCGCTTCGTAGAGTCCATGATGTAAAGCAAATTAGTGAAAAACTATGTTGCGCAAGTAGAAAGCGGGAAACCGGTGACTTACTCATGGTTTAATGCTTCTAGTTGTCAACTTTTACCAACTTTTACAGTAACTTATTTTCAAGAAAACGAGAAATATAAAATGCTGCGCAATTAAAACTATCTTGTATACATAAATAAAATAAACAACAAGCGCGTTCATCTCTTGCCTAATTCACTACTTTAAATTTTTAATGTTTATAGCGCCTTAATTATGAGCAACTTAACAACTTCTTTAGTTTTAAAATTCTTTTCAATATAATGGGTTTTAAATTTCAGTGACAGGTAGTAAATTACAGTCGGGTATCAAGCCAATGTATCACGAATTGACACAAATCCTCTAAAAAAATTTAACGGTGTTGGGATCTTACGCTTTATAGTACATTATTTTTAGAGATAATTTATAACCGACTTAGTAATGCCATTATTGCGTAACTTAATTGTACCACAAAAATCTATTTTATTAATAGACGTAATAGTAAATCAGCGAATCGGTGACAATTAACTATAAATATTTTATGTTTAAATGTAGATGAGGATTACAAAATAAAATTAACTGGTGATTGAAAATCGTGTGACATGCGTCAATATGATGAAGCAATAGGAATCAAAAAAATATATAGTCGATGTTACGGCAACGAACTTGCCGGCGGACACGCGAGTGACCTTAGGGCGCGGTTCCGAATAACCTTAATTAACTTACCTTTACAAGCAACTCATAGTACATTATCCGAAATCCCGAGGCGACTTGCTTTCTCCCATGGACTTATTTAAAATCGTCTCCAACGCGTGATTGACGTTCGCTCCATTGTTACCCTAATCATTACATAACTCGATTTGATATGCCGTCACTCAAACTATATTTTAATATATTTTGTTTTGTTAATGTGTAATGATGCGTATTCTATGAGCTTGCCATTTAATTGTTAAGCAATAGATGTGCCGATTCAACCTATGTGCCAATAGTTGCTAAAGATTCGTTGAATTAAAAGCGTTATCGACAGATTTTGTACTTTTAAACTATTACACGCATTTCATCCCAAGGGTATTATTTGGCAATAATTTATAAGCCTTTCATTACGATATATTAACAATAGAACACAAATATTGTTACATATATTAACAATAAATTGAATTTCATTAGCTTATTAGATCTCGTTACTACCGAGGAGGGTCAAATATAAGCTAAATTAACATGTGTTTGTAATGGCTTGCTGTTGATGAGACGCCTTTGTGTTTTACGTTATTAACATATCTCAAAACGGAGCAACGCACTTTTCCTTCTGGTTTGTTTATGAGGAATTACGAAATATTATGCCCCTCCATTATCAACAGTGGAATCTTTAAGATTTTTCATATTTACCTTCTTTTCTATAGATACAGTCTAAGTTCCTTTTTATATAAATATTTTGAACCAGATTAAATATTAAATAAAAAGAATATGTCTTTCATTTTGGACAAGATCATTGTCGCAGTCAAGAAGGTTAAGGAGAGTAAGGAGGGTAAGGAGTTCACTGACCTCTAGCAAGGCATGATTCGGCCCGAATGCATTATTTCGATACCGCAGCCCTAAATCATTCCCAATTGAAAATTCCACGCTTGATGTCTTCCTTGGTAACTGCTTTCTTTATGATTTATGATATCTGGTGATTACTAAGAGGTTTTTAGTTGATTATTATTTGTGTTAGGTATTATCATTGGTAGCTCTTGGTATAATTTGGTTACTATGATTTTTATTTATTGATAATAATAACTTTAACAAAAAAATATAAACTATTTGTATTAATTTTTATTTAATTATTTAAATAAAAATTAATAATTTTCTTTAGGAATATTAGCTATAAAAATATAAAAAGTTTGCAACTTTAAACCAGTTACTGCAATTAAAATATTAAAGGGTGACGAGCAATACGTAGTGTCTGACCAATTATCAAACCTAAAAAATTGTTTCATCTGTAAATTTTTGCAAATTGATCCATTAAATGTACCTATCTAACTAAAACCAGAATTCAAAAACCTGTTCCGCATTACAAATAATTCAATCTTCCATATATCAGACTTATCTAAGCCATGCTAAATTCCGTTGTAAGCCGCTTTGAAATGCGTCGACGCGTTGCATTCCACGTGAATCACACCCTAATTATTACTTCTGCGAACCTGTAACACTTCCAGGCCTGAATTACAGTTAATAACCATCAAAGTAAGCTTATAATTATCTATAAAGATTCTTATGTGCTAACTTTGTTATAATTACTCCACAACTTTTATATCTTTACGAGTTATGATGTAAAGTAAAATACTTTTCGTTATGTTACCCACCGTAACTGATGATAATGATCAAGTTTTCCCTTTAAAATTCCACTTATAGAACAACAAAAAAGAAAATTTTGCCCATTTGTATGTCATCAAAAGTAGTGTTTACTTTAAATTTTATTATGATATATTCAACTATGGAAAAACAGTGTTACATAATTTAATGTGCCAAATTTCTCTTTAATATTATTTTATTCACATGTGTTGATGTCTGCTTCAAGTAAAAAAACATGACGAAGATAAA
>DVQP01001168.1:0-16839 GCA_018231745.1 Danaus eresimus | reverse complement strand
TCTAAATGATTTTTAATAAAAAGCTTTTATTAAATTATTTAGAACAAATTTTATTGTTTCTATACGGAGCGATCACAGTTTTTGATTCATAAACCTTCCCTCATTATAATATCAATTATAATCGATATCGAATTGGACTTATGATTTCAAAATTATAAGTTTGAAATCGCCAACCCGCTTTGAGCAAGCGTGGCGATTAATGCTCAAACCATCTCCATGTGAGAAGAGGCCTTTGCTCAGCAGCGATCTCTGATAGGCTGATGATGATGATGATATCGAATTTATAACGGGTGCGCTTTGTTACCTGCATGACGTTGCATAGTTATACTAATCACACGATACATATTTCTCAATAATTAAGAAATTTTAATTATACCATATGCATATACGTACTTAATATAAATAATGACACTTTTATTATGTTTAGGACGATAGAAACACGATGCTAAAGGTATAAAAGCAGAAAAGGTATAAGGCAAGTATAAGAATTGTATTAAAAGTAACGCTAACAACTAAAGTTATATAATTAGTTTCAATCATGGCTCAGAAAATGTTTCTGGTGCTACTGATTAGGAGAAATACTCATTTTTATTATTTTGCACGTAACTCTAAATAAATTTTTTCTTCAAGATATTATAATTCAATAAATATTTAATAATAAAACCAATCCATTTGACAAAACTTCCTGGTTCACAACCTCGTGTAACAAGTATATTAATGAAATTTTAATTCACTTATTCACACATCTGTTAATTTATTAATATTAGGAAGAAGAGCTATGTCATAATTATGATTCTCCAAATTCAATCAAATCCAAATTAACTTGACGTCGCAACACGAACACAAAAAACCCAACACAGTATGTAATGGGTTAATTAAAAAGTGAAATTATCTATGCATGTATAGAACATGACGTCTATATTATGTTTGCATAGATTGACCTGATTTTTACAATTGAATTTCATGGCTATTGATAGAGCTTTTGGGCGGGCTCTCTGCAGTCACCTTGTCTTGCGTCACGTGTCACAACGTAACCGGAGTTGACGGAATGACCGACTAGCTGAGTCACTATTGAATATGTTCGATTATAATGCTAATTTTCCTGTTGTGTGTGTATCTATTAGCATCTAAATGCTTTTTGTAATACTGTAATCGTTATTGTTTATGAGAAATGCCTTAGTTCGCTATTTAAAGAAATATACATTACTTTGTTTCTGTTGTTAAAAAAATTAATGATCATATTTTATTTTATAATAATATTATATTTAAGTTTCCTATTAATTTCACAAAAAATATAAAACATTACGTCAATATAAATACGCAAATTTCATAGTTATTTTGTGGACTTGGAATACTCATTGGGAATAAAAGACAAAAAAAAATTATTGAGGTTAGAATATAGCCTCAACTTTATATTTGAGACTTAAATAATTATTACAATTCTCTGGTGCATTCAAAATGGAAACATTTTAAAGAAAACAATCTTCTACTGTGACAGAAAAATATGAAAAGCTATTAATAGAGAAAACAAAACTATGTAAACTTAAAAACACGAGTCACTTGTTTTATTAAAACAGATGCGAAACGATAAGAAAGAATATTACAAAAACATTATAGGGTACCAAGTCTATCTGAAGGAACCCCACCGACTGCTAAATCGTTTTATATTCCATTTTTGTGTTATGAAAATGTGGAAAGTATTATAAGAAAATGACGTCGCCTACTAATTACTACAGCAAACACCCTTTTACTAGCGCTGCTTTCACGAAGACTTCATGGAGGACATTAAAAAAATTAGACTCCAAAGCTATGACATCATACGGTTGTTAATGAATAATTACTTGGTTTATCTATTTACTTTAAATCCAATAAAACTAAATTGATATTAATTATAAGTAAAATTTTAAGTAATTAGTTTGACCTCATCTCACCTGCTATTTACCCTAAGTGTGCATCAAGTCAGTACAGTAGTGCTTCAGTAGCGTCGTTAAACATAAGAAGATATAAAAGGTAGTAACATGCATTTACTTACATTTTTTTAATGTAATTATATATTATTCCACCTGTTGGTAGGAGAATATAAGGCCTTAGGTTATGTTCGATATTTCTTAGTAACACTACGGCAGGTTTAGTCCAACCGTTAAGACGCCCAAAATGACATTGTAAGAGGACATAGAGGTACGCAAACTATTCCAATACTCACACGTTGGCAAGGAGGAAGCTAATCTGTGCCTAATGTTGACCTGAAGCTTTAGTGAAAGGATAGAGGCCCGCCTGTGTAAAAGTCCAAAGCAGTGAAGTTATATATCAAATGAAGACTAGATTGTTTTTAACTATGTTATGATTTTGGAGGAAAAAGAAGTTGTGGTCATAAATAAGGCTTTTAGCACTACTCTTCACTAAGTCTAAAGCAGTGAAGTGATATATCAGCGGCACTTGCCCAAATTTATCAACAGTATTTTAAACACGGCTGCATCGGTGCTTTGTATAGGCACAGAAACTATTCTGATATGAAGTATTGCGGTACTGTTACAAAGACACCCAGTTTCCTTGCTGTTTGTGCTGTGGAATCAATGAACCATCCACAGTTAAACGTAGGGGATATCTCAAAACTTAGTAACAGATAGCAGTTGGTGTATTCCGGTAATACATTTTGAATATTATAAGTCAAGGTGAACGAAATCCTTCAAACCATGGGCGAGCTTTACCAATGGGAACGTCGTTGAAGAGGAATGTTGCATTCTATTCCCGGGCTTATTATATTAGTTATCTGATAAAGTGAACGCGAGGCTCGCGTGTAAGTGGTAAATATGTGGATACAGACTAAACTAAAAAAAATTCACAAATGTGATACGACTTAGATGGCGTATCTAAGTTAAGTGAGTAAGTTAAGTTTCAGGCAATTGTCTATATCGTGATTTAAATCTGGCATCCTTTACCAGCTAGGAAAGACTAAGCGAAGAGGTCAAATTCGACGCTTCTCTCCTAGCTTGGTCAGTCAACTTATAGGGAAAAGACTAATCTTGATAATATGCATTAAAGACTTCTTAAAAGACTAGCTATGCTGAAGGGTAACAAAGTAGATCTACATCAGTAGGCTCACTGAGTTGTTTAAATAATTGAGTCAGCTCCTGATTTGCAATTTGCAATTGGCGGCGATTTGCAACCACCGGCATTCATTTTCTTTTTATATCAGTACCCAGAGGATATAAAATTTTTGGTTTTTAAGGGCAAGAAGACTCTAACAGCACATGTCATTGGAGGTATACACTCAAATTTATACTATACGCATGTAAAGTGCGCTGTATCTGTATGATATAGAAATTGGACCTTGGTAAAAAAAAGGAAGTGGGGCCTACTAGTCTCTATGTCGTGGTGGACTGACGAGAGTTTTCAATGCAGTCCAGAGGCTAGTGTAGTGTCCTTGACTATATCTGGTGAGTGGTGACTGTGCTGGCGGCCAATGTAGTCTTCTTACCTCCCAACTGACATACGAAGTTTTGCGATTAATTTTATTTATTGACTTATGAAAGTCTACTTTTTATCGAAAAATTTCCTAATTTTAATTCAGCTCTATATGCTTCGTGCTTTTTTGTCCAGCTGAAGTCATGCCTATCTTTATAGTAAGAGAAATGAAGGAAGAAGAAAACCAAAAAGAAATTAAAATCAATTTTACCTTCTCCTTGTTCTTTCTATCTTTCTTCGAAATCTGTAGGTTGGATATTTGAGTATATCTAAGTTTTTTGAATAAACACCTATACAGTTATCGTTGTCTTGCTGATTCTTTCCCATTTATATATACACAAATTAGTTGCCTCTTTACTATTGTTTCTTATTTATTGATTATATTTAGTAGTCTTACGTCAGATGTTAAAAATAATTTCTTCGATGTTCAGAATTCTTTTAATGTTTTCTTTTCATTTAACCATATTTTGATTAATTAGAACCATATAATATTTCTAAACAAAAACCATGTTTCTCCTGCTTAGTGTAATTATTTGATCTCTCTTGATTTCTTGGATATTTTCATATTTGTTATGGTTCCAAAATTTAAAGTGAGCTAGCTATTTTTTACATTTTAAAAGTACCTAGACTGTGTGTAAAATTGAATCTTTAAGAATACTTAGTATCAAAGCAGCCATTACAAATAGTAAATATTACAATTACCAGTTTAAATCAAAAATCGCTTTTTAACTTTAAATTTAAGACTGTTGGCTGTATTTTTATTCCATTATGTTAAGAATTTCAAAATTCTTCAAATGTTTAATTCAATTTATTTAAAATAAGAGAAAATATATATGTATAAAAAAATCTATTATAATTACTACAAATGAATGTTCTTGCAAAATATTAAAAAAATATTCTTACAATGACAAGGTGTGCACAATTTTTTTTATAATTTTGATGTCATTATTTTATTTTATTGAATTAAAAATGTTTCCACCAATAAGATGTCAGGATTCAGAATATATCCTTTCAAGCACATTGTGATACCCCTTACAATATAAATCATAGCAGTTCTCGTTTGATTAATTTGGTTCTACATAAAATTAGTCTCGAATTTCTCTGTTTTGTAAAACTAAAAATGATTAAAAGAGAGATAAATGGTTCTCATAGATAATTTTGTAATAATTTATTCTTCTTCCCTTAAAATTAATTTTACAGTTTACTAGAATAACTAGAATATAAGACCATAGAATAAGACTATAAAACCATGTATGAGCACATATTTTATAACAAAAAAAATGCCTCACCTTTTTTTCAATCTATAACTTTCAATAGTTTTATGTCACGTAGACTTAAGGTTACGAATTTCAATAAATTAATCCTTAATTTCATTGAACATAGGCTGTTTAAATTAAACTTTAGGTAGGTATTGCTGTCATCTGTCAACTGTCATGTTAGATATTTTAAAAAATTTGGTTGTCTTATAAAATTTGACAGATGACATTTGTTTTGTGAATTTGTTTAAGATTTAATTTTGTAATTTGTATAGTCAGAATCGGAAATTCAATTCGCATTATGATAAGCAACTTCGATAAGTTGTGTGGAGACTTGGAAAAACAGGAGTTAGAGGTAAAACAAATTTCGAAGTAAAACTATCCTAATTTTAATCGGCAGTCTTTGTTTTGTATATGAAAACAACCTCCATCTGTTAAAAAACGTTTAAAATTTGTTTATCTTGTGTATTGTATATCCTTGTTATTATAGAATAGTCACAATTACCAACTGTTGTATTTACTCTTTACTAGACTATTAACCCCATTCAATATCAGTCTCAAAATTTCTTTTACCATTCTTTTATTATAAGAATATTTAAAACAAACTGTAATCTATGGCACATAATTTATCAAAATTATCACCACTTTTAAAATCAGTGTAAATAAAATATTTAAATAACTAATTTTTCATACATACAATCATTCCAGGCCCCAAATGGAGTAGCATCTTCTTCCACATATGCTCAACTATTAGCAATCTATTTATATCAGAATGATTTGTAAGTATAATCAATGGAAGATTTTGTGTTATGTTATATATGTTAAGTGGATGTAAGCACATCCTTGAAAGCTAATAAACCTAAATAATATGTACTAAAATTAAATATGTAAATAATTTAGCAATTATATTCTCTAAAATAAGTGTTTATTTATTAATAAAATTTGTCTAATTATGTAACACAGCAACTTGATGTAATATTTTATTCTATTAAGTGAATTTAATCTAGAACAATTTACTGTTGCAGATGTAATGCTAAATATTTATGGAAAAGGATTCCTCAGAGTATAACGAGTAGCAATCCTGAAATTCCAGCTATTTGGGCCGTAGGGCAGAAGTTATGGAAGAAAGATCTTGCCGGAACTTACCATGCACTGGCTGCATTCACTTGGACTGAGCCTGTAGCTCATATTATACGAGCCCTTGAAGGTATTTCAATCTCAAAGAACTCACTATATATTGCACATTGTTGGTTCCCTATAGTTGTATTATTGCTATACAAAGAATATTTAAGTAGTAAAAAAATTTAAACCATTGATATGATTAATTTTATTTGTAACATAGTATGCCTATTTACTGGATTTGTAATTGATAATCTGAGATAATTCTTTTGAATTTACTGGTAACATTTGGAAATGTATTTTTTTTAATTCTAGAAAGAGTTCGTGAAAGAGCTTTCAACCTCATTGGACGTTCATACAGCACTGTTTCTCTTGATACCATAGTTCTTATGACTGGTCTAAGTAGAGAGGCTGTGTTACAAATATGTAGAGATAAGAAATGGGAGTTGCATTCAGATGGTGTAACTATAAGTCCTACACCGCCGGTCCAACCATCTCCACTACATACCTCGAGTGAAGACCAATTGTTCAAGCTCACAGAGTTTGTATCTTTCTTAGAGAATTAGATTTACATTTAAGATTAAAAATTTCTTTAACAATTTCAACTCGTGTTGCCATTGATAAATAAATGAGCATTCGGAAGCATAAATAGTTTTATTTATTTATAAAATAAATTGAACAAAATTGTATAGTAGGATTTTAACTACTCAAAATATTAAGCAAGTAGGGTATAAATTTATTTAAAATGTTTATGATGTTCGGAAAGGATGAATAGTTCAATAAAAATTCCTAGCACTTAAACATAAAAAATCATTTGTATATAAAAAAGTCTTAATCAAAAAAATATTTTATACAAAAGTGGCAGTGTTTATTCAGTATTTTCGTTTCAACTGTACTTAAATAAGTAAAGAACACAATGTCTGTTGTCACTTTAAGTAACTACATAAAAAAGAATATCACAAAAAATGATGTCAAAAAGTTCAAAATAAAAAGGCATTATCCTAATAAATGAGTATCTACATTTCTTAAAACTAGATGTTTCAATTCGTAATTTTGGCAGCACTGACATGAAGCATCTATACTAGAACCGTGCCTGGAAGGAAACTTGGTTTTGTCTAGGTTGGAGTCTCATTGAATTACTGTCGTCTTCGTCGCCTAAAGAAGTCTCGTATCCTCTGTTAATCATTCCACCATTTGGTTCAGCGAAAACGTCCTTCACTGAAATATTTGCCGTCGAAGTCCTATGACGTGGTTGAACTGGATTGTTATTTAACTGAAATTTAAAGTAAATGTGTATTAACAATATTAATAAAAAAAATGAGTATAAAAGCAATGCAATAGTTACAATTCCAGTGACGCCATATTCATTATTTGCGCCAAGGGTTTGCATCTGTGACTTCCTCCTCTCAGCCATAACAGAATTCCTCCTTACTTCCAAAGCCTTGAGGGTTTCCCTTCGCAACGTCATTTTGCGATTTAGAACTGGTGTACCTTTAAAATTATTATAGATGTAAATTAAGAAAAAATAATTTTGAATTGCCCTAAGCAAAAAGTAATACACATCTAATAACAGTTTGAAAATTAGGGATCTTACCTGGACCATCATTGGCGTTCATGTTGAAGAATCTTTTCTTAAAAGCAACATCCAACGTTCCAATGTTTCTCTTCTTCTGTCTAGCTTTCTCCAAGTTATGAATAGTCTTCCTCCTACCTACATTTTGTGGACCTGATCCCGAATCATTGTCATAATCGTCGTCCAAACCATTTAATTTTTGCAAATCTTTCACTATTGCTATTGCATTTTTATCCAATAAAGCGTCTTGTGACAAATCATCGGTCTACAAAGTAACGAAAAAAGAAATTATTTTTCTCAAACTCAAAATATTGAAAAGAAAAACTGGAAATCAAATTTACCTTCTTCGTAAAGAACCAGTTCAATTCAGTTGATGCTAATATATGGGATATTGTACCAAATCTATGGAACAACATAGCACTAAACTGAATAACTAAGATCAAGGCGAAGAAGAATACAAAAACTAAACCGATGGGTTCCAGTTGCAAGTATTCCTTTGATATTAATACCTGAAATGTTAAAATAGGCGTTAAAATTTGATTAAATAAAATATATCTATTGGGAAATAAAATAAGCGAAAGCAAAAAAACTAATCTACACCTATGACAACTTCATATAATAAAAATAATAGGTACTTCTAATATCTCGAAGTCTAGTATGTAATACTCCAAATGGATGAAAATGCAACGTGGAATATATGGAAATTTACAATGACAGAAGGAAGATAATATCTGAGTCTATTTTTTTTGTAAATACTGAGACGTATATATTATAAAAAAATATAAATAACAAATAATTTAAAATGTATTTATGTTATTACTATAGAAAACACACAAAGTATAAAAAAAAGTTAATAAAACATCACATGAACACAAAACGAACACAACAATTATGGAATTTGAATATTTTATATAATTAATGTTATCCAAATCACCAACCAACTTGTGATGGAAAGTATGTACAAAGGGTACAGGTGACTGTTACGGAAAGAAAAAGAAATTTAATTGAAGTACATCCACCACCTTATAGAGAAAGATAGAGTATAGGGTTGTGCAATTATTACGTAGGTTTAAATAGTTGCTTTAACATAGAACCAGGGTAGCGTTTCTATGTTAATTCAAACACAGTTTATGGAACTTTGGGGGCCTTTATTAGGGTATTTCTGTAACCTTTTGTGGTACCCAAAATTTGTTTAGTCTTAGGTGTGGAAGATACAGAATCTTCATGCTGGTGTGCCATCCCAAGACAGATCGGTTAGAAGTAGACCGTTAGACTTGTAAAGTGACACACATAGTTTGTAATATTTGGCTGTACCTCGCCTGTATCCTCGATGTACGTTATGTTTGTCTTTACACCCAAAGGCCAAATCACGTGGAGTTGATCTTTGTTGAGTTGTAATAAAAATACTATCAATATAAATAAAGCATTGAACATGACAAATGCAAATACTGACTTATTGCGAAGTTCTAGCAAATCATTTGCAATTCGAGCCTGTAAAAGTACATACAATTGAAGCATTAATAAATCAACTTTCAATGGTGACCGAGGAGGACTTTTTGTACTGCTTTATGATAATAACGTGAGGCAATTCGCAATTTAATACAGTGTCATCTGAAGTCATCATTGAAGGCCGATCGTCAGACACAGTAAATTCTCACGTTACCTCTTGGGATATTTCATCGTATGTAATATTAGTTTTTACTCCGAGCGGCCATTTAATATGAAGATTGTCCTTATTTAGTTGCAGCAAGAAAACAATTAACACAAAAAGGGCATTAACCATAAAGAATGAAAAAACAGAAGAGTCTCTCAATTCTTTTAGATCTCTGGATATACGTGCCTAAAATTCAGTGTGGATTAGTAATAAAATTTCTTAGATATATGTTACAAAATTTGTCTTATACATAAGAAAGTATTTCATAAGCCCTGAAAAAAAAAGTGAATTATTCTGCCTCTCTTTTGTTTACAGATTAGGAATAATAAGAAACAGCTATTTTTATTTTTAACAATACACTTTCGTTACACCTTTTCCTTTTAATATTTTTTTTTTTTTTGCAAACATGCAAACAAACTTATACATTGAATAATTTAGATTGGACTTCCTTTTTTGTAAACAACACCGGGGACCTTACCTGTTCTTCCTTATTAGCATCAATAGGATATAAATATTTGTCAATAAGATCCTTCCAAAATGATAGTTCAGATGGGCTCAAAAAGTCCATTTCGCCTTTTTTCAATTCCGGGTCTTCTATCCAATATGGATTTATAAGATCATCTCGCTTCTCCTACAACACATAAATATATAGGTTTCATATTCATAAGTAAATTTACTAGAAAATGTATTTTAAAGTTACGTACCCTAGGCACTGTAGATATTGTATCTGTTTCCGAATCAGAGCCTTGTTCATCTTCTGCTCCCTCTGCTACAGTCACCAATTGGTCACCGTTTGTACTACCTCTGGGTCCTACTGACAATTTTCGGCCTCGTAATTGTCCGTGCGGGTCCACAATTCTAAGAATTTAAAAATTATTAAATTTACTCCAGCTTTACTAATATTTACAATTATAATATATTAGATTGTCACCTTACCTTTCTACATTTTCCAATTTTCTCTCCAATTTGTCAAGTGTGGAAGCAATATGCATGAGTTGAATCTTTTCTTCATTTCCTTTTGGTTGGGTACAAAGTAAACATTTAAATAGACCAGCGAACGAGAACTCTATGGAGCCTTCTTCTTCGTTACTATTGACTCCCTGAAGGAAACCTAACAAAGATTTCTGTTTCGCCTTTTTCTTAGCTTCTTCTGCTGCTTTCTTTTCTTCTTCGATTTCCTTTAATGATAAAAAGTAAAATTTATAGTATCTATATATAAAATGTAGAGTATATTTACTAAGAAATATGTTATACCTTTTTAGTTTTCTTTGTTTGCACTTCTCTAGTACCCCATGATACGACATTCAAGTTAGTTACAGAATACAAAATCAAAAGCAGGTACATAGACGGAATGGATAGCAGATAAATAATACCGGGGACGACACACCAAAACTCTTGCGGATGTAAACATGCTGCTATAAAGAATGAACTAGAAAGTGATATTAAGAATATGGCCGAAGGTGATCCTATACCGTCCTCCCCTAATTGAAGTGCAGTACCGACAATAACAGCCATCATTATCATAGCATATGCTGTTGATAGTATTTGGGCGACTAAAAGCTGAAACAATAATATTTCTTGTTAACAAATCTTGAGATCCTGTGTAAATGTATAATAAAAGTATTTTTAAAGATTGTTACCTGGTATTCCGATTTCATGGTGAAACAAACAAACATGAAGAGAGCAATAGGGTACAAATTGTATTCGAAAGAGGTCCAATTGTCAATTCTAAAGGCTGCCACAAAAGCACCCACCAACATAAGAAATATAGTACCAGGTCCCAGAATAGTTCCACCCATCAACATCATCTGTAAAATCATATTACATGTATGAAATATAAGCATCATTTATTATTGCTAATAGTTTCACCACATTCACCTGGTATGCAATGTAAGGAGCTGAAATGTTATCGTTAATTTTAATCGTGTGTTTGTAATCCGCTAACAAGTCCATAATGTTGGCGATAGTGGAAGGTACCCAACGACGACGTTGATTATAGAACTCATTAAATCCTTCAGGAGCGTGTGTGTATGCATCGGATGCAGCCGAATACTCTACTCGGTAGCCTCGTTGAAGCAAAAGCGTACAGAGCCATCGGTCCTCGCCTGGAATAAAGAAATATCACTATAAATACCTCATACAAAATACATTTAATTAAATTCCCAACTTTTGGGCCGAGAAAATAAAATGTATGTAAATAAACAATGTATAACAAAATTAAGTTGTATCGAAGTATTTTATAACTTGCCGGGACATCAAAAAAAATAATAAATTGAAACAAATTGTATCTCCAAACCCAAGAAGGGACTGTATTTATATAATCAGCATTCAACTAATGTTTATGCAAACACCTTAGCTATGTACAACTTAAAGTAATTCGAATATCAACATCATTATATATGTTTATAACTGTACAGTCACTTGCTTGGTACCTTGATCATATTGTACATAATGCCGAGCTTCATCAGATCTCAGTGTATATTTTTTCATAACGTTGTCGTCCATCAGAGCTTTTCCTCTGAACAAAGAGAAGCAACCGGGACTACAAAGTACGCAGCCGATCATATGCTCAGTCGCCTTTTGCAGCCAATGACCAATCGCATACTCAAACAATTGATACCACACCATTGGGCCTGTAAAATAATTGCATTGCAGATTTTTAGTATTATTATTATATTAGTAAAAAGGATAAAAAACAAATATTTAGTAATGAAAATCATATTATAAATATATGTTCTTACCAGAGCCAACTGGATGAATACGACCACAAGCTGCTCCCAGATTTTTGTTCTTTTTCATTAAATCAATCAATAGACGCACTGCATGAGGTTGAAAATCAATATCTCCGTCGAGGGTCAACAAGTATGTGTTTTCAGCCATCACCTCTTTACGATCCACTGATATTGGCAGCTCCATTAGCCGGTGTCCCAATAAATAGTACATGTACATCACCTAAAATACATATTACGTATAAAATGACTTAAAAAATACATATCTGTAGCCTTCCTACAACGTTGCATTAGTTCTAGAGACGGTCCATATATGGTGTGATTCATCAAACGCGTATTAAGGGAACTGACATATCTATTACATGTGTACCTGAGACCAACGTTTCCTGTGACGAATTTTAGATTTGTCTTTAAGATGGCAGATCATTTTAGTTTTTCCTGGCAGAACCCATGAAAGTCTTCCACCATACGGAGCTGGATACTTCTTCGGAGGTCGAACACGTATAATTGTTTGATGGACCTCAGAAGCTGCTTCGTCGATAGTATCCACAAGAAGCTTCACAAAACGATTAACTTGTGAATCATCGTCATTGTGATCCGATATTTCAAAAGCGTCGTCTAAATATATGTGAGCTGTAATAAAACTTTCGTTAAATATGCGTCATTGTACAAAAAAACAACTTATATTTTTTCCAAGTTTTGTCCAATAATATGTATGTACATATGTACGTACAAAAATATTTCCCATTATATACTTTAATTTCATTTATTACATCGTTTTATCTATGAATTAAAATAAATATATACCTCTATGTGTATATTATACATCAATATAGTTACATAACACCTCTGTTAAATAACTGTTAAGAGAATAGAGAGCTTTTGATACTGGATATTTTGTTTAAAATGAAATGAAATAATAAATAATGATTTTAAGATTCTTACTTTCAAATTCATAGTAATCGGGATCTACCACCCTCAGATATTTCTGCGCCACTCGTCGCGCACACTGGTCCTCGTCCAAACGTAGAATAGACTTCAAGAACTCCATCATCTCGTCTTTAGTTTCATGCCACATAGTGCAACACGCATAAATTCTTGTTATTTGATCCGACGACTTTATAGTTTTAGGCGACGGACCAGTGTTATCCGTGTGAACTGATATTGTTTCGTAATATTCATCGCCTTTCTCTTTCTCTATTTCAGCTAAATCCTGAATGATGTAACATAATAACATAATTAAAATTTAAAACTTTAATTTGTACTACATTTGAAGTTTACATATAAATTACAAGAACATTAAAAGGATATCGCTTTATTACCTCTGTTTTTACGTCTTTCTGGTCGTCTCTTTTTCTATTAAGGGCCATACTTTGATCAATAAGTAATCCGTTATACATTGGAAGTACGAACAATTTTTCGGTTGAAGCCAAACGTTCTGCTTTCGGAGTCCAAATGTGGATCGTGACCCACGTTTGCGATAGCAACCAAAGCAGCCATATCCATGCCATTTGTCGAGAAATGAAATCGCTTAGTGTAAATACTGCAAAAAAATAAATTCATTAAGAAACTAAGATAAAATAATACATGTTATAAATTACGCAAGAAATTACAACTTACCTGGAGGGCTCTCGAAAAACAAGTAATCCGGTATAGTACCATGGAAAATACAAGTGTCGCCATTTCTTAAGCCACAAGCCGCTATCAAAAAGTTCACTACTAAAGGTATTACCAAATTTATAGGAAAAGCGTAACTGAAGCCTTGTATGAGAATTTTACAAGCAAACTTTCCGAAAATATAACAAAAATATGCTGCGAAAATTTGTATTAGCATCACGTAAAAAGCAGATTTATAAACCGCTGCAACTTCAACCGAGTCTCCCGTAAGGGTTGCATTTGCGAGGTCAGGAATTACTGTACCACCTAATTGTATTTGAACCTAAAAATAACATTGATAAATCATAGGGATTTTTAGGAAATATTAATAGAAAAATGAATTTGATATAAAATATACCTCTTCTACGACGATATTATGTGGCTTAAAACCAGGACTGAACAGCTGGAAAAACATAGCTGGTTCGTCACCATCCATCCAAATAGAAAATAGAATGCACATGACAAACAAAATAATTTTCCATACAGACATAATACGGTATGTGTAATATCTACTGGAATTAAATTCATCTTTTAATCTACCGAGACTTTTTATTATACCTGAAAGGAATAAATTTAAAAATTATATTACTTTTAGCAGATACAATAAAAGTTTATGTTGGTCTTAACTTACCGATAGGACTCTGGCGGTTAACGTAATTTTCCCACCATCCCAAAGATATGCAGAGTGCCGAAATAGGGATGAGCCACAAAACTGGTTTATTTTCAAGTAACGGCCAGACAATGAAACCGGTGACTTGTGCAACTATAGCAGCCATGTCAACTATTGTTTTCATAAATCGTTTCGAATCTCGAGAACTACGTGATAGTAAGCCAAGAATTGCTGGGACTATACAAAGACAATTGGTTATCATGGCACCTTTGACGACGTCTAATTCTGGTAGAATTTTGAAGAACAATAAGCCTAAACCAATGGTGTGCAAGGATTCTGCTATAAATATCTGAAAATCGTGAAAATTATGGTCTGAAATCCTACGTAACATTTTCCTCTCTTTAAATAACATATTTTTCTTATAGATATAAAACTTACCACAATGAACTGCACGCTAGTTGGTCGTTTAGCTGATTTGAAGAAGCAGATTCGAACTGCCCTTATTAATGTTCCTATTTCTGGTATCGCAAAAGCCGCAAGAAGAGCCCACATCCATGCTATTCTTTCCTCGTCCGGCAAACTCACTATAAATTGTTTATCCCTACCTGGAAGAGGAAGATGATTTAAAATATAGTATGCTCTTATTCAAGCTATGCATAGAAAAATGAAAACATAATTTTAGTCTAAAACGATAGCAACTATCCATTTATTTCTAAAATATATGTTCTAGCTTGATCCAACATACCTAAATTCCTATTACAATATGCTAGTCGTCTGTCTTTTTTTAATTGTGATGTCATAAATAGGACCGTTCCTTTGGCTATCACACCAGATCCTAAGACGACGATGAAGGTTACAGTATACGCCAATACTTTGAGGATTCTTATAGTAAACTCCAAACATTTCTGACTCTCCATGGACCCGCTCTCCTGCTTCGGAGGAAACTCTCTGAAGACGTCCCATCCTTTCGTTTCGTTCACTGTTCTTTGACTAAAAAAATAATAAGTTGTTTATTGAACTTTATAATTAAATTCAAATATGTATTAAAAATAAATAATAAAAATGTAATTCAAAACAAAAATTGATATCAATTAAGGTTTAAAATGGAATATAAAGTAGTTAAGTATAGTGCATAAAGAACTGTATTGAGAAAGAACTTTCCTTTTTCTACCAATTTTATTGACAATATTAATCTTCAAAACGCACGACAAGAAAATCATGACAATCATATAAAATTTTTCCGTAATTTAATAGCATACTTGCAATTTATATAATTTACATTAGTAGGTATTACACATCCGCGGTACATATCACACTTGCCTTTAATATGTATCAAGTCAAGAAAAACAACTTTCTCGTTAAACCGTAATAAGAAAATACCTCATCTTATTTACTTCCTGTTCTACTTCTAATAATAACTGGATTTCAATATACATATAAATGTATTGCACGCACATCATCCTATTAAAACATTATATGTATATAAAATATATAATATTGTAATACAATTAAGAAAACTTCTCATTTTATTAAATATTATAAAGTGTATGCGTGAAATCTAAAAACAAAATATAGACAACAGTCAAAATTTCATATGTATGAATGCATTTAACAAGTTTAAAACTATTTTATTACTGTTTCAACTTATGGACTTAAAGTGTTTAGTGGTTGGAATAACTAATACAATTTGTGGCTTACTTTCTTACAGTATGTGTACAATCCAATAAAGTATTCATAGATAATTACACTTAATGCTTCTGAATGTGACAATTTATTTTTATTTAATTAGTTCATAGAAAGTTGTTACAATGTTTGAGCGTGTCGACATCACATTCTTACCTAGCTACTATTGTGACAAGGCGTTTGCGCAAGATATGTAGTACAATATAATTTAGCGTTGCAAATACTGTGACCAATTATTGCCCCCATTGAAATGTTATAAGCAATGTTTTAAGATCAAATTAACAGTCATTGTTCTACGTTTTGAAATTATGAACATTGTGTACATTACTTTCGTTATTTTAATTGTAAGTTGTTTTTTTA
Source organism: Danaus eresimus (assembly GCA_018231745.1). NCBI lineage: Eukaryota > Metazoa > Arthropoda > Insecta > Lepidoptera > Nymphalidae > Danaus > Danaus eresimus. The sequence continues at coordinate 734 of DVQP01001168.1, read as the reverse complement.
ATTTATCTATTTATCGCGTAAGGTTCAATGAGGGGATGATAAAAAATAAAATAAGAGTAACAAGTTCAATTACATGTGTAACGAAAGAAGTACATAAATATGTATATGTCTGTTCTTTCATAATAACGAAAGTACAAAAATTTTAGATGAATAACTTGATTATGTATATCTATTTCTATTTTACATTTCGCTATAATCATTCAAGTCCAGCGGAAGAAAGTTTACATACCTGTAAATGCTGTAGTAATTGCTATAAATTGAGTTATTGTTATTAGAAATATACACAGAATCAACTCCTAAATCGTGTTTCTCGTAATAGTACCTACTGTCCTTATCGCCCATATTAACACCACACACAACTCACATAGAAAATATACGAAGAGAAATTAATGAATGTGTTGTCCGTCCGAATATTATTTAATAACTCATTGTTTCATCAATCGGGGACGTCAAACGGTGTGATCGTGATTGCTACTGGTGGCGGTGCACGCAAAGAATCCAACGATCTATCGCCGGACAAAATTGGAATATTAATTTTTTTATATTCGCGTACGAAACGAACGTGGATAGAATTAATTATAGAAAGTACTGATGGATTTCATTAAAACTGATATCATTAACATCTACCTAATAAAAATCTGTTATACTTTCAAGATTTTCATTTATTTAATATTTAAAAGCATTTTTATTTAATACTTATGTTAACCGCGTTCCTATATTCAATGCATTTTAAT
>DVQP01001167.1:0-16842 GCA_018231745.1 Danaus eresimus | reverse complement strand
GAAAAAATCTAAACTGTATTGTTTATTTACCAAACAAAGTCACTTAATGCATCATCTGATAATAGCAGATGATATTTAAGTTCCCTGTTACAACGCGGATCGGAATCATACAAATGTCATTTTAAAACGACAAGTTACTTCAGACATCGGATCCTTATTAAGGAAACCTGTTTGTGAGCAATCTACTTTTACACCTTCATGTCCCCGTAAATTACTAGGATCCTGGTACATTATGGTAAAGCTGTTTCAGTACTTTCATCTGTATAATTCGAAATCCTATCGGGTAATCCAGCTATTGAGGTTGATGGAATCTGTTCAACACAACGCCAAAGAGACATATAATTTATTATCTCGTTATAAATAAATTGGCAATCAGATCATCTTGTGTACCTGTGGATTGGAAATAAAATCTAACGTGGCATCATAATGATTGACTGTTGACCTCTAAGCGATCTTACGTCGGGGTCGTTTATAAACATATTAAATTTGCTCTAATTCTTATTTTAATATTAACTTTAGCGTAACAGAAAAATATTAAATCTTATAACATTATTCATACGTAATGTTTAATTCACAAAACATCCAATGTGTGCTGTTCGCTTTTCTTATGCTAGTCACGTTTCATTGTTGATGCGTATTTTAAATAAAAATACATTTAAGGTTGAATGGACTTTGCTTATTCAAGTGAAATATAAGTTTTTAAACGCATTCCTTTGAATGTATATTGGATGACAGGTAAGCGACATTTTTTAGGAACAGAAAATATGTTTTATACGGTTTTGTTGAATGATCATGTAATATACAAATATGTTATGTATTTATAAGAAGATGATAATAAATTGTTTTAAGATAACAATCAGAGCTTATAAAACAAAAGTTGTACTCAGCATCAACTAGATTTATAATTTTAGTTTTATAACAAGAGAATCTTGATAGTGGTGTCGTGATTACAATTTTTTAAATAAGTTAATAACGCAGATATTTCCCCGTCGACGTAACGTTTAACCTGAACTCACATATTAGTAAGTTGAATTTAGTTACAATATAATAACAGAGATCGTTATCCAAAAGCGGGTCGTTTGTTAAAGGTTAAGCTAAGACAGACATTTAACGTTATCCAACATTCACGCATAAATTACTTTAAAGAGTCATGCCTTAATAAACTGTAAGGAAGAAAATTAGGTTCGCAGCTTGAAGAATGTAGAACGTGTACATTCGTGACGTTTCTTAATAATATCCCACGGGTATACGAAAAATACATATATTTTGTAACAAAAATATAAGTTACTTTCGTTTCTTTCTTAGCTGTAGTTATATCATACGATGGCATGGAGATAGTAATAATTTATTATATTATTCATATAATCAATTACAATGGAAAAATGTAATTTATTGTCCAAAGAACTGCAATATATATAGTAAATTACTCTAGTGAATAATGAATGCTATGTCGCTATCAACAATGATAATGTACGATATTCGTCTTAAACTAACGACTTCTATAACCTCCAGAAGAGAACTTAAAATATACGATTACAATGATTTACAGAAAATTCAACCTTATATACATATAAATAGAAATCATTAAATGTTTATGAACATGGTATTTATTGGAGTCAGTGATAGTACTTGAGCAAAAGTAAATGGTAATGACACACCATTGGAAGAGGATGATATGTTAATGTTCGCTCCGATGATTGATTGTCGCGATACGATGAAGGCACTAGTTGAAATTTCGATTTAAAATCTATTAAACATAAACATTTGTTTAATAAGCAATATCATTAATTACGCACATTATCTATAGTATAGTAAAACTTCAAAAGCTGATTACACCTCAGCTATTTACACCGCGGCTGAAGTAATAAAAATTTATTCGATCAATCAGTAAATTAATCTCAATACAAAATGGTTGCAATGCACGCATAGGTCAAGACTTGCAAAACGATAACCGAGAATGAACAGATAACTTTATAATACCATTTTAATGAGAAAATCTTAATGAAATTTTTGCAACACAACATTAAAATAGATTTTCTTGGTAGAAGAAGAATTTATGTTATGTAACTATAAGTATTTTTGAACGTATAAAGTTTCTTTGGATAATTTAAGGAAATGTTAGAAAGTCAGTTACCGTTATCGGCTGAAACATAAAGACCTAGGCAGGTCGGTGGGCACATTACCAGTATGCCATCGCCTTGTAAACTGTTAGGGATAGAAAGTGTTAAGATAGTGTCAGAGGAATTCAAGGAATTAAATCGATTTCACATAATGCTTGATGTAAAATTATTTCTCACTAACTTACTTGATATATACATAACATAAGAATAACGTGAAAAACAAATAAAGATGTCAGTGTAATGATAATCGATTTTATTAAACGATATGTGTATAACATTTATGTTATTATCTTAATCGTTAATTCAGCACCTAAGTAATTGCAGAACAATTGCAAATACAGCGGGAAGCTAATTATTTGTATCTAAGATCAAGCTTCTTACTTAGATTTATACAGTAATCTACAATCTTAAGTGGAGCATTTAGAGTTACAATAATAATGCTATAGAATTGAATTCATTAATTTTACTTTATATATAAGTAAAACAAACATTATCTAACAATCTGTATTTATGTGTATTTACTTTCCATTTTCTATTTCTCAAAGCAAATAGGAAGTAGCTTTTGCCCGCAGCTTCACTCGTATTTAATTTCTTTGCCCGTATTTGAACACTTCCATGCTACAAGCAAACATAATTCTTTTTGTCTTTGACTAACTCGTATATATTTAAGCTTTTTCGACCGTGATTGAATAAAGATTTATAAAAATCAATCATAAATATAGGTTTATGTAATATATCTGTTGATACGGACTCAGTAATTTAATGTGATACCGGGCTTAAGATAAACATGTGATTTTTTTGATTGAACATTTATCGTCAATAATATTATTTTACCATATAGTACAAAGTTAACTTAAATGTCAACAAGTCAAGTGTGTCGTCCGTTATACGTACAAAAAGTTGTTGTGGGTCATCGGCACATCCCGTATGCGTTTGATTTATCTTGTTTCGATGTTGAGCATCTCATTCATACGATTTGATTTCAATTCTATATTAAACTAATAAACAGATAACTTTTAATTTAAACGCGAATAATCGATTACATGTTTAAAAATAATATATACATTTGCACGCCTAAAAATATTTGATGATTAAACTATTTATCTAAACGTAAAAGTTATCAACAATACAAATACTTTAATGTCACTATAACAGCATCAAGGATGCTATGAATTGTCTAGTAAAGCGAACTCTAAATATTATTAATATTTTAACAATATAATTCCACTTTACTTACGTAACACGTAACTAATATAATTATTATATAAGTCATTGATAATAGATACTTACAAAAATCATTTTGCGACAAATATCAAAGTTTGGATATAAATGAAGCATTTGCAACAAATCCGTCATACTCTTACTCACCGGTTCTCAGAAAAGAGGCCGCTGTAACCGGTTTTGATTTCTCGATTGTAGGTTTAACTACCGACTACTGAGTGTATTCCTAAGACACTTGACTTTAAAATATTAAACACGTGTTACGTCAATATCATAATGCGATGGTTTCGTCTCATTTTAAATTAAGGAAACAGGACATACAATCTTTTTAATATAAATGCATACATTTGTCAATCAAGACAAAGTAAATAAAAATGTTTAGAATTATATTATGTTTTATGTATTACACATATTTTCTATTAAAATATGTACCTATTAAATGCAACAAGTCCAGCACATACAAATACCATATGCAAATTAAACAGATACAAGATAGTTATCAGATGTTAGTTACATAAGGCAGACCGTTCCGGTTCGCTTGCAAGTCTTATTAAAATTTAATTTAAATTACAGCTCTCCAACACTAAGTAACTATCACAAATTATAGGAAAGCTTTGAAGTATCATTTTACCGTTGTATCCCTAGAACATTATTCTTTATAGGCCATCGATAATATAATTCCTTTTCAACCAAAACTAATTAAATATAAAAACACTACAGCAATCGTTAATTTACGAAACTAATACTTTGAAAATCAATTAGTTAAAGCCCATTTAATTATTCTGCGAATAATTAATTGTCTATAAATTCATATGTAGTCACATAGAACATAAAATAATGCCATAAAACAATTAGAAACAACGTTCCATATTCATTACGATACCGATATAATTGGTACTAACATAACGGCATGAATCTGAGGGATGGAATCCTATGATACTGTTAGATCAAATGGCATAGGGCTGTCACATAGTATATATCAAGAGCCTCCTACTAAATAACTAATATAAAAGTAACTATCTTATGTTTTTTTTTTAATGAAAATGTTAATGTTAGGATTATCGTTGTTGTTTTCTTTTATTATTGTAACACAGATATAATTTTTAATTATTGTAAGCCCTAAGTTTGAACCAGTTGGGTGGGCTGCGGTCGTGGTATGTAGTGAGCTGGTCACGAAGATGGACGACTGCCGTGCAATAAAAAAAAATGTATAAATGCCGTAATAAATTTCGCTCTAGCAGTCCACTAATCTAGATTTAGTTTCCTAGTTTAGTTCTCAATATTTTAACCGTTTTTATCGATTCTAGCTGTCACTAACCGAAGTTCGTTTAACCACATATGTTCATTATATTTAATAAAATTTAAAGAAAATAGTCTTGAACGTTAGGTACACAATTAACATAACGATTGTTTATGAATCCTAATCCGGCAATATTATAACTTTGAAGCAATTATGATAATTGTTTACATAGCATCGTTATATAAAGTACTAACAACTTATGTTCCCAACAATTTACTACTGCAAAAACTACTTCTACCACATCATATAAGAAATGGAATAAAACTTGTATGAATTTCCTGGTACTACCAGACAATTTAAGTAATTGGTAGCAATTTTTTTTTTTATTTAGGCGATAGTGTTTATAAAATATATAAAAGAATATTTTCAATAGTTTATATTTGCCAGGCGATAAATACGTATAGAAGTAGGTATGTATGTGTGGCCTGGCACGATTGTTTAATTGGTGAAGCAACTGGAATATACCGAAGGTAATAAGTTCGAATCCAGCTCGTGTCAACGAATTTCTCAGTACATACTTTTACTAATATAAATATTAATTTAATATAAATATTTTTACCAACAACTTAATTCTCTTTTCTCTTTTTGGTAAAGCTATGTCCCTTTCTATTTTGATTCGTTATTATTTCTTTCATACCTTCTTTACTATCGAAAAATACTATAATGATTGCACAATTAGTATAAACTAACAGTGCAATTTGTACTATCGAATCCATGTTACAAATCGCAACCGCATACAACGTGTTGAATTACGACAGGGCATTGTGCGGCCGAGACCAATTTACTGAGGTGATATTAACATACTTTAGAGCAATCAAGAGATAAAAGATTTAAACATTACGTCTTCTAATTGTTGGTGTAGTGAGATTGATATTCGATCTTGTTATATCTCAATTAGTCTATAGAATATACTTTCATCTCTCTGCTTTGCTTATATTTATAACAAAATTTTTTTTAGTCAGAAAATATAAAAGGATTTAAAAATTAATATGATGTTGTTTGACATATTGTAGTCAAATAATATGCAAACAGAAATTAAAAAAGGGGAACACTTGTCATTAAATGTTCCTTTAATATGAACTCGTTCATCGAAAGAGCAAGGAAAATGAATTATTATTTTTTAATAAGTCCGCTACATATTCTGAAACTATGTTTATGAATGAAATAATTCTTTGTACGCAATACTTCTTTATTGAATATATAATACTTAATAAACTTATGAGCAATAGATACATATGTATTGTTAATGTAACAAATTGATTGAGATACCTTTATTTGTCTCATAATAGTGACGTATCGTCTAAGTGGATTTCATCAAGTGAAGATTTTGAAATTATTCTTTGTAATACAATAATTAAATTAACACTCCGTCTGTTGACAAATGAAATTTATGTTGATAGTAATTTGTTCACCATAAAAAAGAACAAAGAGAAGAATAAATAATAAATCCTATACAATATTTGCAAACTTTTAAAGCAATTAATTATTCAAAGCAACTGAAAGGAGTAATTTACGTTAAGTTACATTACTAAGCGTAAATGTGTGTTATGTCCGCATTAAACTACCTGGACATCTTATTCACAGACATTTAACCCCTGGGTTCACTCCGACTCGAATCGATTTCCTTTAAAGTTTAATATAGTCACACGGATATTTTCGATGTTACCATTTGTATGATATGAAATAAATCATGTTACTGGGTGAAATCCACCCACTTACGTAACTGACCACTCTTTATATGATCGCCCACGCAGACAAAGTTAATTAACTGGACAACTTTGCAATTGATTGCGTTGCAGACCAATAACTCAATTTTTGAAATTAACTTTTGTCCATTGCTTTGATAAAATAATGTTGCTAATAACATTTACCTTCATCAATAAATCACGAAGTCATGAGGTCTGAGTGCTAGTTGCGTGCAAGAAGTCATTTTTGTCCAAAGCCGCTGACGGCATCGTTGTAAGTTTATGACGTAAGAAATTAGAAGCATATATCTAGTATAAGCTAATTCGATATTTCCGTTTAAAAGTTAGCCGGGTTCAGCTATTAGCATAACCAGAGAAGCGCGGCCGCAGGTGAACGGCTAACGGTACACGGGCTTATCGATGACGCATCTCCATCGGAAACATATTTAAAAATCACCTTTATTATGATAAATTTAAAAACTATTTTTGGATATGTCAATATAATATATTAGTGAGATCTGTTCGCAAAACTCGAGACAGCACGCCGCTGTAAGTTAGATTAACCTGTCACAATAAATTTGTATTTATTGCTATTGATAGACCTCGTAAATATGTAAAAGTTGCGTACAAGTTTTATTTTACTAAATACCATGTCTAGTCTGAGGCAGGTTCTTTTTATATTTATTGTGTCTCAAAGCGGATGTTTTAAGAGGATTTTTACTGTATGTTAGTTACCCATGTTATGTGCGTCATATTTACTCGTGACAATATATATGTAGGCACATAGAAGAGTTATTAAAATTTGTACATTCTCTAGAAGCAAGCGCAAACAAAATTAATATTAGAATATTATTTTATATAAATAAAGCTATATATAGTTGTTATTTTATTTTATTTCATTTCATACATGAAAGTAAAATTGATGATCATGAAAGTGAATTCATAATACAAGCGTGCTATATAAAGAGCACCTAATTTTCCTTTCGTTACTACAATCACAATCATGAATCATAAATACTTCTGATCAGTCCTCAAGTAAGTTGAGGCTTGTTTTCAGCCTTCAACCTTAAAATTTCACTTTTTAATTCAAAAAAATTGCATAGAATCACGTATCAGGAGACTAAAATTAGCTTTAGTACAGTTCAATCTAAGAGTAGGCGAAACGGAAATGTATTCATTGCTTAGTATCTGGGTTTAGGCTAAGCCACGTGTTAATTTTTTTATATAGTCGTCCGGTAAACGATAAATGGTAAGATGTATCCGGCAATTTGTAGAAGAAACTTTGAAAATGACTGTGTTCCTGTTGACGACTAAAACTCATAACTACCAAGTTTACTTAATCATATAACGATTTGTTGCTAGAGTCGAATAATAAATTTGAATAAGAAATGTCTTAAATAGAACACTCTCGCTGAAATAATCTACCATCACGAAGCTACAAATCCTAGACCTTAAATAATTTGACTTGGATATCACAAAAATATCTCTTCAAGATATTTTAAAAAACACAATTGTATTTAGTCATTGTTGCCTTAACATGGGTAAACTGCGCAATAACTCATGTCACGAAATGCCGATTTTGAGAAGGCGGCCAGTCCACAGTCTCCACGCAATTTGAAGCGCCAAACTATACTTAACAACATTTCAGCTAAAATATTACGTGTAATTTAGTGCGAATTGCGTGTTTAACAAGTAATCGGTTTATATTTGAGGACATTTTTGTCTGTTCTTGAGTCCGAAAACTTTTAAAGTTTTGTAATTATTTTCAAAGCTATAGTAATAAGTTATTTGTTTCCACAAAAGCAGTCGTAAGAGATACGTCTGTGTACATATCCTACATCATCTGCTTCCTTGTATTGCAACCGCACAGAGTAATCAACCGCAGATCCTGAGTAAAAGTACTAACAGCCACATTTCCCGGATAGGCTTTGAGCTCTACTCATTAATCTCGACTGGAACAAAACCCTGAGACTGCCGTAAGTTGTGTGTGTATAGAAACATAAACAAGTCATATGCCTTCAAAGACAAATTCAACCGCCATCTGCAATTGAAACGACACCTTTATAATCATTAAAGCTCACATTAAATTTTAATATCATTAATTTTCACAGTGGTAATAGTAACTTTTTAGATACATAACCTTTACTAGGTTTTTATAAATCAATAAGCAATGATACATTAGATAAAGTATCATTTGAATAGTTATACAGTTATTGTTTATGTTCAGCTGAAAATGTGAATTATTTAAAATTATCGACAGCAGGCTTTCTTGTGATAATCATAAAATCGTAATGTTTGTATTACAAGCGTTGAGGTGTTTCTAAATAAGAATGTCACGATAATATGAATATAATCGTGTATCACATTACGTGACTTTACAACAAAACATAGCACGAACAATATCTTACAGAATTAGTATGACCGAGTGACTACGAGATAGGAAATATTTTGTAGATGTGATCATTGCATTCTTTGGCACTAACCAGTGTTTATAATATATTATCTGTTGAACTAAACGTACATTAAAATATAAAATACATGCTGAAATATAAAAGTCAAGTAGCTTAAATACCACTGATATATAACGTCCTTCCGGGTACGATCTTACGTGTGATACATTTTGGCTACAAACTTTATAGAACTTAAAGTAAGGAACCACGCATTATATTACCATCACATAAATTTTAATATATTAAGTAATTTTTCAATATACTCTTACAGCTTTTACGATAACAATAACGCTTAAGTTTCATTCATGGTTGTTTTGTATGAAAATTAATAATATTTCCTAGACAATAAAGTTCTGCTATTACAATCCGTCGCAGTATTAAATGTAAGCCTAATAATATTCATGTTTATTCAAAAAGTTATTTTAATACGAGATAAATATTTAAACGAACAGATGTACGTCTAGAGATTTTTAATTTTTTAAATGATGAGCATTCAAAGTTTATGTTATATAGAGTTTATGATAATAGACTTTGATGAGAAAAATATTTAATATATGTATAACAATCTAGAACGGTTTGTAAGTTATGAATAATTCAAAGTTTTGTGATGATATAATATTATAAGGAATAAGATAATTTTTAAGTTTGAAAAACACCTGGCGATACAAATGATTTTTAAAAATGCTTGTAGGATTAAGTATTAGTAATCGTACGAGTAAAAATGTTCACTTTATTAATTCTAAATTCCCATGGTTTACGTTTTAGGCAAATGCGAATGAGCAAAACGGAATTCAAGCCTTATCTTAAATCTAATGTCGCTAAAGGCGGCGAGTCGTTAACTAAATCACTGGACTTCAATTGAAGAATGGAACCTTAAAATGTATAGTTTTGTAACTTACATCTCGATTAAGACGAAACATTTAAAAGAACTTCATCAGCGTCCAGTTAAATATTACTAAGATCTCGGTAATACATCAGAATTAGTTATAAAAGTCTAAAGAGACATGATTTAATTATGAAGAATAAAGAAATTGCGATAGTTTTATAAAAATCGAGCTAAATAATATAAATGTCAAATATATGTACGTATGCGTATGTAGATTTTTTTATAGAAATTAATTTGGTATATCTGTGACGATATTTTATTTTACTAACTATAGATTGTCAAGAGTACTTCACAGCATGTTTCCTTTAGTACACAGAGACAAAAAAACATATTCTTCGTTTAAAATAACAATATTTTTCTTATTAACTTCAACCAAATTTGTTAATTCGGATCTTTTTATATCGGGGTAATATTTCCTTTTTTTTCTTGATTTTTAATAGACCGTTGTTAATTTTGAACAACTTTAGAACTAAAATTCTTCGTTCCCAAAAATGTGCCGATAAATTTAATTCCCTGAAGAAACCATTGCTTTATGAAGTAACTAATAATCATGTATAAAGTTGTGAAAACTTTCTAGTCATAGATTCAATTGTTACAAATTAATTAATTTTCTTTCAAATTGAGTCACAAATTTGAAATACAAATTTGTGCTGTTAGTTATCGGTAGAATAAATGTGTCGATAACTTCGCGGCAATCCATTCGACAGTAGCATTTAAAGAGACAAGTAGTACCATTAGAAGTGTTCTGAATATCTCTGAACAGGATATACAGTTCTGTCTTAGAGAATTTTAATCTCACATTGTTTACCATTCATTCTGTAACAAAATATTATTTATTTATTTCGTTCCGATTCGTTCAAAAATAAGGCTCATCACACACGTCATTGAGAAAGACATAAAGGCATTACGAATATTTATTTTTAGTGTTAATGTAGATGTTATACCGGTTTATATTATTATATGAAATTTTGTATTTGGTTACCAAACTTAGTTACTAAAATATATCTATCTACTAATAGCGTATTAATACCCGTGACCACTGAATAACTTTCTCGTTTTTATTTATACGTGTGTACTGTACATTATTTAATGTCAAACAGGTTTACTGTTCCTATCTTTTGTAATAATTCAAGATCAATGGTTTCCTAGAACTCTTGCCATTGTGTAAACCAACAGGTGAATGTGACAACTGAAATGAAGGTCTTGAGAAACTTCTTATTAGCTGTATTAAATGATTATATCTTGTCGCCTATAAGGAAATATTAATGAAACATTATTCACATTATAAAATGTTCATAAGTAATACTTATTCAATAAAATAAAATGAAAACTAAAATTATGGATTGCTTTTCTTAATTAATATCGCAAAATAATGTCTTTGTAATGTTTGTTTTAAAGAAAATCCTAAATAAATAAATAAAACACATGAATTTCAAATTTTTATATAATATGTAACTTTTTCGTAGATATTGTTTTGTAGATACGTATATGTTTTTTTTACTTAACTATTTTAAAATCATTTGCCTTGATATATTTTTTGCAATTGGTATTTTAAATTAAAAGTATTTTAAACAGGTTTTTTTATCAATTATTTATCTCTCCACCGCCGTCGAATTTTTTTATCTTCTGGTATATATATATTTAGCGTATAGCTCTCTGCTTATTTAATATCTATATTAAAAGTATTATAAAGTTGCGACATCTACATTAGGCCCAATAAATAATGTAAACAAGGTAACATATAAATCTCGGAATAAATTCAAATAGCTACCTCAAGTCTCTTGTAATCTTTTACGTTGTGCAAAATATATTAATGTAGTCACAATCAAGTGTCAAACGGAAACCGTACCTGCTGACAATTATTTTAAGCTATTCGTGTTGAGAAACAAGTTTTCTGTTTCTTTACATTTTAGGTACAAAATGTCAGCTCATTATGTATAATGACTGTGAATTGTAAACCTAACGTACACGTGAAGCCCACTCATCTTACATAACGTAACCTCTGACCCATCAAGATAGATGGATAAAACTCGAAGTTACCTTATCTAATGAATTGCTCATAAACGCATTGTTGTCTGATGCAATCGAAATTGCAAATAATTAGGTAGTTTCTTTAGCAGTAATTTAACTACTAACTACTTGTAAAGAATAGCAGTCCAAGTCGTTGATCTTTATGAATCGGTTAGATGATTATGGTTGACCTTTTCTTGTTTAGCCTTCGCTATTCATTAACACAACAATACTAACTGATTTGAAGCGAATTAAAAAATACCTTTGGAAATCAAAGTAAAAGTCTTATAGTTACAATTATCATATTTAATGTGTTACTTAAAAGAATATGTCATAAAACACATCATGAAGAACGACTGGATTTACATCTTCCAACAGACAGTTATATAACATCATAATAAAAACAATTGATTTGTTTTATCGATATCTGTATAGTGATGGTCCATTAGTAAAATACAACCTAAACAAATTCGTAAATGACAATGACTAAAGGCAATTTCAATACAGATGAGGCGTATTATTATAGATCATAAACGTAAGTAGCGGAACCAATCGGCAATCGCTTACAATCTTCGTTAGCGGACATGTATGAAATTATAGGGTTTTCTTTGAATAAACATTATGTATAAGCACCTGATTATATAACACGTTAGTTAACTTTGGAACCATAGTAGTTGGAATTTCAATAACATTTATGAGTATATTGATTACATTTTTTCTCTTATTTCACTGTGAGTTAAATATTAAATATTCTTATCGTTATACCAAGTTGGAAGTTGTAATATTTTTGTGTTAATCACTCAAGTAAGCAATACATACGATCATGTCTGCCGAGACGATCTGAATAAAAATTTGTGGTTAAATAAATTTGGAATTATAGCTATAGTATTTTCGGATGGATATTTTTTAAAATAGAAAAACTTGAAATTCACATTTAAAAAAGTGAAGATACTCGTAGAGGAAATCTAGACTAAACATGAACAGAAATTGATTAGAAATTTACGTTAATTTTGTTAGAAAATAACGTTTTATAGAAACAACTTTAGGGAAGGTATCCTTATAAGTTAGTTATTTTATTAAAATTACGTTACAATTTATATGACTGGCTACTTAAACTTTACGACATTTTCAATAAAGTTATATCGTAGACCTGCAACTTTCTACTGGGAAATATGATCCTTTGAATATATTAAGGATTCGAACAAATTGTTACAAGTCCTAGTCTGCGGCGCAGCTTGAACTATATGGCATATAAATGAATCCCTGTCTAGACGACTTTTTATGCTGCATTCGACATTAACCTGTGTATGATGTTGCAGACAAAGTACAAATAATAATCTTATAACAAACGCCGAACGGGGAACTTTCATTTCGTAACACTTATTTGAGAGAAAGGGACACTACTAACGATCGAAACACGTTTGTAGTAACCAATAACAGCTACAGAGTATTACCTACATAGACCGATTCCATAAAAATTAATTCACTCATCCATCCGCTATTGCAAATATGAATTAAGGATGTCTGGATGACGCATGTACGTTGTATTGCAACTAATACGGATTTAAAAAGCAATTGATATTTAAAAGAAAAATGATTAAGTTTTAAAGGTAAATATAATGCCATTCAGTGTCAATATTTTTAAAATGTTAATAAATAGGTAATGGCTTGTATCTGTTCGCTTATTTAGTATTGATTGGATAGCTAAGGTATATTCTTTTGGTTTTAACCGTCAAAAAATATGCAGTTATCAAAGAAAACAGAACAATTCCACTAGGTTATCATAATTCCAGAAACATTATCAAAATAAGGTTTTGTAGAAATTTGTTTTATGGATAATGGATAAGAAAAGAAATTCAAATATAACTCTTATAAAAGTATAATTCTTTGCGTTTGATGATATGGATCAACTTAATTCTCAGTAATACCCGTGAAGCTTAAAATGAAAACGTGACATTTTCCGTCGTATGCTGTTGTACAAAATGTATGTCACATTGCAATTTATTATTCGTAATTGTAATTAAAAAGTATGCATATTGTCACGCCCTATATACACATATACATGTTCTGGGGAAATGCGAGTTCACGGGCGATGACCCGACAAAACTTCAAGCGTGACGAATTCAAACTGACCCTGTCAATTATATGAAATCACGAATTACATCCCATATTAATGTATACAATAAAATATAAGTATATATTAAAGTAATCCTAAAACCTGGAATAGGACTTCCTTTAGCTAGATTTTGTTTTTAATTTAATGCCATATCAATAAATACATTGCATTCTGTCTATTGACTTAGTTAGAACATAAATAAATTTAAAGTGGCTTCTCAATTTTCATTGAAATATCACTCGTAAATCCTTTTAAGTGATAACAAGTGCAACGGAAAAAAAAAACAAAAAAGGGATTAGTAGGTTGTAAGTAATTAAATTCTAAGGTCTTAAAATGGCACTCATGCTACTAAACTGATAATAAATATAATTTTATTTACAGAACCGCTTTTATAATGAACGCTTTTGAATAAATATTTAATAAAGATAACGTCTAAGAGACATAGACTTATAGATTATAACAAAATGAATACAACATGGGCATATAAAATTGTCTGAAGGCGCTACAACGATAAGCTATAAAGGAAGTCGCCGACTTGAGCAACAAAACCGATCACTTGCATGTAAAATATTAATGAGTAAACACGACTTACATGGGAAGCAGTTGTTTTGCTTCTTACTGGTTTGCTTGCGGTGCATATTTATGAAGATGAGGTAATTCTGACGTAATTTTATTTATTTAGAATCAAAACCAGAGCCCTCTTAATAGTTTGACCTATGCGTATTATAGATACTAACCCACACTTCCTGCCCGCACCGCAATTTAACCGTCCATATAAATAAATATTTTGAATACAATCTTATGTATTTAAAAATTTTGAAATTATTAATATTATTACGCAATAATCGTATTGAAAACTCAAAATATAAAACTGGATGACAATATCAGGGTCTAAAGAGAAAAAGTTATAGATAACTTCTACCGTCTACGGCTGTTTATTATTTGCCGCTTTTTATCAAAAAGATTGATGGTGAACCAGTGAAACATAATGATAATTTTTTTCGACAGCTGATAATGTGAGTTCACTTTGTTCTAAACCGATGAAATTTATCCATAAAGAAACGACAAACACAGCCTTACATACTTACATACAGCCTTACATACAATATCACTAGGAGTCCATGAAATGATTTATCATTTATTAACATTATATTTATTTACTTGACTAATAGAAGTTTTGAAATAGAAATATGAATAATTCAATACATACTTATTTTTATTTTATTCAAAATCCTTTTATTCCAGCTAACGAGACTTTTTGGAACTATTAAGTTTTGTGATTGCAAAATCTTAAAAATTGGTTAATTTGTGAAAAAAAGTTTTTTATTAGTCATATAGAAATAATCTTCTCATAAATGGTTTAAATTCGTTTAAAGTAACATTACCGTTCATAAAAACATTTGACTTTGATCTCTCAATCTGCTTGAATAAAGACGGAAAGTTTGACAAGATTTACAACTATATAAAAAAAACCTGGGGTGTAAACAACTTCTAGTAGGCTTTAAATATAATACAATAAAATTAATAATAAAATATAATGTTATCTCATTTTTGAACAAGTAGAAGTTATTCCATACGTAATTAGCACTGCTGGTGAGTGTGAAATCAAAGTGCCACCAAAATAATTGCCTGTGTTCGAAAATAATTATTTATTGATACAACACAGTATTTTGAGATCGCGATAGTGAGAATGCTTCTATGCAGATCTTTATCCATTTACCAATATTATCCGCAAAATATTATGAAACTCCTTATTTCTCCAACTATTCGCAATGTTCATTAAATAGTATGATAAGTTATCTGAAACTTGAGCTGTTTAAACTAACTCGATTATAATGATACAACGAAATAGAAATTGAACGAGATTTTACTTAAGAACAGGTAAGTTCGCTAACTAATTGTCATTGTTATGTTAAATTATCAACATTTATAATTTTACTTCTATTAAATCGCAGATTATATTAAAATACAAATTAAAGTATAAATCTCTTTTACATAGACCAAATAATTTTGGTGTAGTACTTGAAGTATATTGATGTAGATAATTTTATAAGCTATACATAAATTTATTAACAGCTTACTTAAAATTATTTCTAAATTAGATACCGCGAGGTTTCATGTTTGCTTAAATTATCTCAAACCAATGTGGCTTTTGAGAGACGGTAATGGTCTATAATGTTCCCTAATGTTAAATTTAATTCAGAATTTCGTAACTCCACTGTTATAACAATTCACGCGAATTTGGAAAGTAAATGCATTAAACTAGGGAATTAGGATCTAATTTCGAACATCTATTATAATGATATTTAATATAAACGAACGTAATGAAGCTAACGAGCTGAGAAACAGACAATATTTAAAATTACCTTTGATCTCTGTGTTAAAATTGTAGCGAGTTAAGACTCCATCTTACCTGAAAAAGTAATAAATTAATTATTCACATGAATCAACAAGAAACAACTCTTTTATTTTTAAGTAACTGAAATATATAAAAAATATTTAAACTTAACAACACTTAACGACCCTATTTATGATAATCATCGAATGTGCTTACTTTATGGGGAAAAACAAAAATAGTGCTTAAAAAATAATCTAGTATTGTATTATAGTAAGAAGATTTTACAACGCCCCTAACTGTTCCCAGGTGTCCAGTCCAAATACAATTTTATATATTAAAAATTCTTTCGAATATATAATACTCAAACAGAAATATAAAATTAAATTGTTACCAATTTATTTTTATTATAATTCAAGCAATAAACGTATAACATTATAAACACATGTTAAACCGAAAATTTAGATTTTTTTTACAAGTTAAACCGTTAAGCATGTTTTAAGAAACGTTTATACTTAACATGCTGTTTAAAGATTTGTAGTTAAAGAGCGGGAATAGAACGAGTCAAACGCGGAAGCAAGTTGGCAGCCCGAAGGGAATCTGATTGTGTCTACCTCAATACGAAGGGACACAGCCCTGTTATAATATTTGCACTAATTAGGAATGTTACACAAGCATTTTACCGTTATGACAGTAGGAACTAAAGTAATTATTATAAT
>DVQP01001166.1:0-16843 GCA_018231745.1 Danaus eresimus | reverse complement strand
TTTTACTTCAGGTTTTGTTACAGAACAAAATGCAACGCTAAAAAAATTGTAATGTTGTATGTATAATATGTATTTATTATCTTTTTATTTCCGTAACTGCCGTTATTGGTGCATTAATTTTAAGAATGTTTCCTTTTATACACTACGGTGTTATATTTATAATATATTCGAAATGCATTTATATCTTTTATATTTATGTGTAATATTAAAAATACAAATAGCATTATCTAATTGAAATAAATGTTTTATTAAATACCTTGACTTTTTCTACAATTGGAAAATCGAAAGCGCGTGGGTTGAATCCTTAAGGGATGCCACACCAGACAACTTTTTGTGTCAGCATTTAATGAGCTCTGGGCCTTAGTGCTTTGGAGCCAGAAACATAAATTAAGGTTATTACATAATGTTATTATACGCTTCATTGTACACCTATGCTATTTCGTGGACATTATAAGTTATTTAGATTAGCATTCTTAAATACTAATAGGGTTAATGATAAAGGAAGGGGTTTCGCATTAAGCTATTATTCTCAGCCATTTCCTTACAGAAACACGAAGTTTTGTCTGAAAATATCCTTAAAGTAATAAGTAAAATTACGATGCATGGTTTTGGTGCTAGCAACCACCATCATGCTCACTTTTTGTCTGTATATGTCTTTAAAATTCAGCTTTCTTCAAATAAAATTTTGCTGAGATTAGTTTAACATATTGCATTGCATTGTATTTTGAATCTAGGATGTCAATCAGAAAGAAATACCTGAAAGAGACATACCAGTTAAGTGTAGTGGTAATGGTGAGACAGCTCGTTTTTTAATTTTTATTTTTCATATGTAAACTAGATTCTAGAAATAGAACTGATAGATTTGTAAAAAAATTGTATGTATATATATGTTTATCAAATATTTATTTATATCCTTATTTATCCAAGGAATGTAAACGTAGGTTTACTAGTACTTATAGGTAATACAGTGGGCGCCTTTATCCTTTGAACACATCTCTTCTACATAAACTAGAAGGTGGGATAGAATAAATTATGGAATAGGAACTAATTGCTTTTATAAAAAACGCTTAACTCTTCCCGGACTCTAATTTTTACAGCTACTTGCTAATGTGACGGTTTGTAAGGTTTTTCCGCAAAAGAAAAAGCTAAGCCTCAATGGTTTTCTTTTTGTGAAACTTTTGAAGATGGTTAACATAGAAAAAAGGAGAAGAAAGAAATGATTGTAGTTCTTTATTTTGGAAAACTGTTCTTTTAAAACTATCGCCCTAAAATCACCTGATGCTTAGACTGTAGGTTTAGTGTCTACGTTATCGCTGATAACATTTAGCTTGGATATCAAACATGAAGATAAAATGAAGAGCTTGAATATCAAACATGAAAGATATACCACACAATTTTATGCTTGTAACAGTAAGAGAAAGGTGCAGCTGAAACAATTTTTTAAATAAGGTTATAGCTTTAGTAAGATAAAGCCTTCGATGAATATACATATACATTATTTTAACTGTAAAATTCTTCATTTGATATAAAAGCTACATTTACTGAGAGTCTTTCTTCAGCAATTGGTTTGGCGATTCAAGTAGATATTTAAGCTAGTTCCACAAATAATGTTTGTCAAGTTATTCATACATGATATTCGGTTTCATTCTACAAATCATAAATTCACATTATATATTTTCATAAAGTCGCCTAAGTATCTGCACCTTCCATCAAAACTTAGTTAGTGTCGCATCAGAAACATTATAATAAAAGTATTTATGGGTCAGTTCATCAGTCCTTTAGGAAATATTTAATGCGATGTCATCATTATAATTATTATGGTACATTATAAGATGTAAATTTATTTTACCTTTAGTAAATCTTTACAACACTGTATATAATGCTTAAATATCTTATTCACAATCAAAAACTCACAACATGTTATTCAAGCCTCACGGTTTTGTCCAAACATACTTATTTATGAAAGCCCCTTCGAGCCTAATTATTATCTAGACGTATGCTAACTATTATTACAAACAGCAAAGAATTAAACTATTTATAATACATTCTTTTAATACTTTGAATTGAAAAAGAGCACTGAATTATGTACGTATCTAAAAATTTTAATTCAGTGACAAACATTATCAATAATATGAGGACTTATTTAGACACATAAAAGTACCGTTTTAGAATGTTATATATTAATATATTACTATGCAACTAAGAGACTCTATATACAGTTTATACAATAATTAACCATCATATTTTTTTTAAATTAAGAGAATTATGTTCCTTTATACATTTATTTTAAAGTTTACTCAAGTATAAATTAATTTCACTTAGATCGCTAATTTAATAAAGACCATATTTGATCCGAAGGATTTGTACTAGCGCAAAGTAATTATTTAAAACGAATCTAGGAATTAACATTTTCAGAGGACGAAACGAAATTATGCATGGAGTGAGAGCAGTAGCCGCTTGTGGCTTTACCCGACGATTAATATTAATGAACGGTGTCACGCTGTTCGACCAAGCCAGTGTCAAGCTACTGTTTCTTTTTAATGTAAATCCAGAAGTCTGTGTACTTGTTGCATTCTATACAATTCTGTTTGATGTGAGGTAACATTTTCATTTTTCGCGTCTATATCTACATCAGACACTTTGAAAACTTGAAAGGTTGCTTATTTTAAACGAGTCAGCAAGAACAAAGGAAACCTTAATGAGGTTATTTTCACTATTTTCAAATTGACGATATTAAAAACTTAATTCAATAAAATTTTCTAAAATCATCAATATCAACGACTAACTTCACCTGTTGGTAACTGTATTTTAGTAGACACTAGATAAGTAGTATTAAATATCCATCTTATTCATCGATAGCCTTTAAATGTTAGTTAGCTACTGGATTAAAATGTTGGCTACCTGCTTATTTTAGTTTTGCAGGTGGATTGACCTACATTATGTGGTAAATGAAAAAGATTGAGATTCAATTATCTGTTAAAATATTAACCGACAAAAGCATTCTAATATAATTATTTCGATTTGTTCATGAATGATATTAATAAAGACCATATAAATGTACTCCATATGTAGAAGAACAGATATAATAGTCGTTTCATAAAAACTCATAATTTAATTTTCATGAAATTTTTCACATCACTTAAATATTTATTAGTTTAATTAAATGTATTAGGATAAAGTTTTCTTTTTTTGGTATTATTAGCATATTTTAAAATAATATGTTAAGATCTTAACAAACCATTTTGATCTTTAAGAGTTTCGAGTTTAGCTTATAATTTATATTGGAATGGTTTATATATTTGATAGCAATAAAAATCTTACCACAGTTAGAAATGAAAGATAAAGCTAATGGCATAGGGGTGAGCGCGAACCATGGAAAATAATGCCTTGAAGGAATAATACTATGAGGCATGAATGATCTTTCTGCAAAGAAACCTTGTGAATGTGTAGACTAAGTGCCTTTTTCCAACTTGTTTCACGCATCTTTTTTTCGTGTACGAAACGATCACAAAAAATTCCTCAAACTGAAGGCAGTCTGGCGTTAATGTCCGTAATCGCTAAAGAAATCTAAGGAAACGTAATATAAAATGGGATTTTAGGTCCATAAAAAATATGTACAGATTTTTGGCAGTCTTTATTTTAATAACATCAAGTTATTATTATTTTAAATACTTCAGTATTTACGAACACATGTGTCGCTTTATTTGGTTTTTAATATAAAAAAAATATATTTTATACCATATATCATAAAATAAAATATTGTGAGAAACCATACATTTCAGTTTAATAAATCTGATATCCGGTTGCATTATAAAAGACTATTGATGAAGTTACCTTTCTTAGATCTGTACTTCCAATAATTTGCTTTTGATTAATCAGAAACCCCGAAACTAGACAAATCTTCGTTATGTATCAGTCAGAGATACAAGTATGTTATAATTAAACAGGTAACTTCTGTAATAAAATTTTCAGTGCATCTACATGAATTTTTATAAGAATGCGTCATGCAGGTAAAACGTTATACTTAAATTTACTTTCTATAGACTTTCTTTAACATCGCATAAGATATTCATTGCAATCCAATGAAATGACTTGAATAGTAAGTGCACTTGATCATTATTACATCCTGGTAAGATAATTTATAAAAATGGTAGTAGCTCTTTAGAAAATTTTAGAACAGTAAAATTTTCATCAGATGTCATTCTTTGGATTTAAAAAGAAGTTGCCTAGAGTGAAGACTAAACATAGAGACAGGTTTGATTTAACCACAGAAAATGCTCTTATTCTTTGATGAAATTTTTAAGCAAAATTTAAACAAAAATGTTTACAAACTTGAGCAGTTTCATAACGTCATTTTATTATGAAAAGAGAGAAGACCTCTAAAGACTATTGTAGTTTTTAGAGAAATTTACGTGGACTTAGACTTCAAATAATTTGTATTCTATCATTATTATGTCAGGATTAATGTTAGACGTCTTTTCAAACTTTTATATTTATTTGACTATTTACTTGTCAATTAGGGACTAGAAGACATGTTTGTAACTTTGAAGATATAAAATGTGACAGTTTATTTTCTAATGAATTAAAATTATTCTAGTATTCGTCTCGTAAATCTGTATTAGCTTAAGAATAAATACTTTGATTGGAACATATTTTGTATGATGTGGTTCTGAAGTATTAAGTGTACGATACTGCGGAGTTTTTTCTGATTATTTACATTTATTACCAGTTCAGGCTCAGTGACAGCAATATCAGGAAGCCTAAATATTTTTTTGGAAGTCAGTACAAGTTGATAAACTGTTATCGTTTTATTTTTTGCTTATGTAAAGATAAATATAACATTTGGCCACATAATGGATCTCGTTAATTTTTTTATTTTATAAAACATAATAGAAAATGTATAAAAGGTATTTTTTTTAATTATAATTTAATTAATAGTAAGTCTTGGTAATTTTAAGTGTATTCTTGATATGACGATTTTCCTGGATATATTTTTGGTTTTACATCAATATCAAAAGCTTTTATAATTATATCATTTATGTGCATTGTATAAAAATACACATTTCCATCTTTAATAAAACACAAACATTATTTGGTAACACATAACTAAAAAAAATTCATTACTAATCTTGGAACTACACTGACCTTTTGATCTTTGACATTAAACATAAGTTAGATCTAATTAATTAGTCACGTTTCTGAAGTGTTATTACTATTTGTATTTAGGAACTGTTTGATAGACTTAGAATATTAAACTTCTTTAAAATGTTTGAATTTAGTTATAATAAAGTAAATAAATTTGAAGTATTGCAATTATATAAAAAAATATGGCCGTTTTGGATAGGACGATTGGAATAAGTTATTTATAATTTTCAAATGAAATCATTTTAAACTTTAAAAAGTCGTATAAATAACTACAACTATATAATAATTTCGGTTATGGTTGTTTTTAGTATATGTCATAAATATCAAGATGATAAAACAAGTTATTTCTTATGACACACAATTAATGGAGTCTTGTTCACATAAATTTATATTTAACTCAATGAAATAAGGATGAAAATACTCTGACTCGTTCTAAATATTCAATAAATATCCCTCAAGTATCCCTCATATCTCTGTCCCAGCAGATTGTATGTTAGCTAGCTCGGTTATCATTAACCTACCACTTGACGCTTAAAACACTAGTAGAACATTATGTACTTTGTAACTTATAAACTTAGTAAACTTAGTTACTTTCGTTGCGTTTAATTGTGTTCTTTATTAAAATTAAATATTTACATGTACGATAATAATAGTCATATATCACTTTTGTTAATTAAAAAACACGGCAAAAATATTTTTATACCGACTCAAAACCTTGAACCGAGCGAGTTTAGTTAAAAGATGTAAATTCGTACTAAGCGTACAGACACTTCATTACGTGAAGTTAAATTTTTATCAGGATTTTCTGTTCCGCATTCATTACGGCATTCAAATATTAGCAGGAAACTTTTAAAAATAAAGTGTTTAGGAAAGAATCTGTACTCAGTAAAATATTTCACGTATTTTTTTTATAGATTACGCATTTGCATAATGTAAGTTGTAATATCAAATTAACACCATTTTAAATAAAACACGTAATGTAAAATATTGAAGCTTTTATTTACAAAATTATCAACGTATAATATCACTTTGGGAATTTGCAGTTTTACTTGCATAACACCATGAATATACATAACTAGTATAAAAACAATAATGGTTACAATTCCTCAATCTTAAAATATAATGTGAGCCTACATTACATGGTAGATTATCATTAAATAAACAGATTCAGCTGGAAGTATGGTATTATTATAATAGTTATAAATAAGACTAAATGTTTATATAAAATAGGAAAGTCGTTAAAGTATTAAGACAATAGTAATCAAGTTTACGAAAAACGATAATATATTTTTTTCATAATCAAATAACGTTTATATTTTTAAGTGTTATTGGTGCTAGAAATTATACAGAGTTCAAAAAGACTGTATGGATTGTTTTTAGAAGAATATCACCTGTAATTTTTAGAAGTTACGTTTAATGTGCATTTAACATATACTTTTTTAAGTTGTCAATGACTGTAATGTTAAAAACTAATTCAATAAAGCAAAATACTGAACGGTCACAATACACATTTTAATTGGTTAATAAGATAAAAAACGAATTGAATTCAGTTATGTCACTGTGAATATTCTTATAACCATTCTAATATATAAATTTAACGGTAAAGACCACTTTAGCGATGATATTCCGACAGCTTGGTAACATTCCTTATTGAAGTTCGATTGTTTCAGATGGCTTTGCAAGATATATTCTTGAATGTCTGTGTTATTAAAACTTTCTGTACGATCCAAACGTATCATCATCATATCATGACACCAAGATTTTCGATGTCACATTAACATAACTGTTGTTTGTGACATTTGAAAATAAAAGTTTACTTCTTTTATGTTTATTACGTGACAATGAATATTACCGTATAAGTTGTATGTTAATGTTTCATTCCAAATCCAATAATTTTAAAAACAGAAAAGTATTCATAAATGACAACGAAAATAAACAGGCAGGTATTTTTGGCATTTTTCTATTATTAAAAGCGTAATATATATTTATTGTCACAGGTGTAAGAAGAAAATGACAAAAATAGTACATCAGAGATTCAAATACTATGAACTATGTATGACATTAACGTCATCGTCATATTATTTACAAATTTAATTTACAATTTAACACGAATTAACAATCATTGTTTCATTTATCTAAACTTTGAAATAGATATGTTTCAGACTTTATTTCAAATAAAATAACATATCAAATAACTTAGTGACTCATTTGATAACACGAATTTTAATTAGTATAAAACTTATACATTGTATAAATAAGAAAAATATGAAAAAATTCGAAAGTTTGAAAGGTCATAAACTAATAAGTAGGAAGTTAGGTTTAAAATGGAGTAGCAATTTTAGTTGCACAATAACGGTAAGTCGCTTCAAATTTCTAGCTTGAAATTATTCTTGGTAACAAAACTTTTGTTCAGAAGCTATTACCTTATTTAACAACTGAAATTGCCTCAATTTTCTGTGCTTAATTGTATAAGAAAATTATACGCCAGCCTTTATATCAACACTCAATAAATGAATCATACAAAACTATAATGGAAGACGAAATAAAGTAACAACAAGCACTTTCCCGTATTTAAGAATAATGGGAAAAAATCTTTAAAATACAATTTTCGCATATGTATAAAATTGTCACTTTAAAATATCTATTTACAATACTAGCTACATCTACAGCGTTGTTCATCGACCCTTCCTGGAGTTGAATTAGTACCACAAGTTAAAGACAAAATGTATGCGTCAAATATAAATTCCGTTGTGCATTTATAATTTTAGTTACGGGGATTATTGAATTTGAACATTACATCTAAATATTTTGTTAAACATCTTTCAACATATATTTAACGGTAAATATATTTTGCGTACAGAAACGAGCTTCAGAAGCATATTTTTTAAGGTACTTTAAGGTATTTATTTGGCAAGTAACTTCGATTTGATGTCATGCAACATTTCCAACTTATTTATGACTAATGAGTTGTTAATAAGTTGTTTAATGAATAGAATCAAAAATATATATCAAACATACAATGAGAGCTTGTAATGAAAATTATTAAAACTATAAACCTAATTTAACGAATAAATATACAAAAAGTAGATTTATTTAATTACATAGCACCTCGCAATATGTCATTTCAATATAAACAATAATTTTAAATGAAAAAAAGAACACGAAGAAAGATAATATTCATATTATGATTTGCATAAATTTTTGGTTAATATTTTTAGAGATTCGGAATCTTTCATTTTAAAAATATTTTTAATAGTACGGTCAAACGAGTTACATAACTTCACGAGGCGCAAAAATATAACTTCGATAATTACGTCTCCCACTAAAAAAAAATCATCGTCTCTGTTTGGGCAATATAAGTAAGAGATAATTTGATAATTGTCAATTAAATGTGGCTACACTTAATACATAAAAAAAATCAATAATCTGGATCTAAATCTAGATTTTGGCAATTGACAATATCAGGTTATGTTGTGCAAAAACGCCATAACTACCTTTAATTTATTTTTTCTTTTGGTTCGTAATTAATTTTCTGACTCTCTTTAGGTTTGTGATTGTTATTTGATCATTAGGTTGTAATTGTAACGCCCGCCGATATGAGGAGGCAGCTGCCACATATTTTCCATTCAAATGCAAGATTGCGCCGAGATTGGAATGATGCTCTGCATCCTGCAACAAACAATTTGTATTAACGAGCTTGTCATATAGCCGTCTGTTATTCCGGATTACGACTCAATGAAATTTGGTGACTCCTATTTATTTCAGAAGCGTATCATTTTATTTATTTTTATAGTCAAACTTTGATACAATGTATGTTTTGTTGATTATTAATAAAAAAAAGAGCATTCGGGAAATATTAAGACATTATTAAGGCTTTTGGAAATGTTGTTGCTGTTAAATTTTATTAATCAGTAATGTTTAAAAAGTTTTCATTATTATATATCATACTCACCAAAAAATAAACATCCTTAGCTTCTTGACTATTTTATTTCTATTATAAACTATTTACGATGTAGAAACTTTGCAGTATGATAAAAAAGTCATATTATTTGAATAAATTTGACAATTTTCAAATTTTAAAAGTGTTCAACAATTCTACTTTACTTTGGTTAACCAAAAGCTAGATGCAAATTAATAACTATATTAAAGCAAAGTTATTATGTTAACAAAAAATTCAGAAATATCAATAAAAACAATTTAAATTTTATGAAAACATAATAAAAATTTAATGATTTGTTGATAATGTTACAATTTTGATGCCAAAAAAAAACATAAATTGAGTTTATGGTACCCCCGAGAGTCGTGGACGCACGTACTAAAAATTATATGACGACACGGCATTATAGATTAAAACGTAAAAAGAATATAAATAAATATAAGTAATACTATTTTTTCTTCATAAAATAAATTTTATAGATCACTGGATGCCATAAGTTTCAGAATAAGAAAGATTTAACTAATTTATTTTTGCATATTATAGTTTAATATTATTTATATGATAGATGAAATACAAAAAAATATACCTAAAATGTGTATTGAGCTCAAACGAAACAATGATTTTTTAAATCTCTGAAAGAAGTACTACCTCATGAAATAATAAACTATATTGATTTTACTTTTATTCTAACAAAATACTTTTGGACAGCTCTTTGATATTTTATATACATGTGTGTGTATATTCAATCCACATTATGGTTGCTGAAAAGTAACCGGAACGTCGGAAGTATACAGTTTTTTAAAGTGATAAAATTCGCATAGTAAATCCGAAAAATATTAGTTTAATTTAATTTAAATTACTTGCAAAAATATAGAATATATCCAAAACTTTCAATGTGTATTTTTTACACATAAAATAATATTAAACAATAATGACTTTTATTTCTATCATTAAGGAATACTCAGCAAATGTGAAAATACCCATGACCATGACATATTTTTGAGAAAACTAAATACGAACGCGAGTCCTTTAAAAGTCACTTGGGCTAGAACGTGTGTTTGAATTAATATTAGATTAAGTACTATGAACATAACATTGATTATTATTGATTTTATAATTCATAACAGTCTTTGTGGCTTGCATTATTTATCTTTGAATACCTAAAATTATATTTTATGATAATTACTGATAATCGGTATGAGAGTCATTAAGATCACACAATTACACATAAATTCTATACTTCATAAGGACCGTGATGGGGAAATAAATTTGTCTAAAGTTTTATAAATAACAGAATCGAAAATAATTTAAACAGGTCAATTATCATATTAGTCAACCAGAAAGCAGTCGCTTTGTTAATTGACTGTCTAGAGCACAATGCTTCAAATCTCTGTTTATACGTCTGTGGTCATACGACCCAACTGCCCGCACGTCAAAGCTGACACTAAGGTTGTTAGCATAGCAAACTCGGACTATTTTCTCTTCAAAATTGACTATTTATATCAGACAGTTGAATGCACACCTATAAAAATATTAATTCATTGAGTATCGATCAAACTTCGAATTTTTACAATGTTATTCAGAGATATTTGAGTTTTACTAGGTGTAAATAACTCTCACAATTTGTAAATTTTGTCTAAAAGAGTCAGTTGTACGAATGTTATAAGTTGTACAAATGTTGTATGAGTCTTAAAACACTCACCTCAGGGTTCAATTCCACTGCTCTTGCATACCATCTTTCGGCTGATCGACATCGCCTTGCGTCTCTTAAAGCGCGAGCCGCCGTTGTAGCACGAGCACTGTTGGTTGGAGAGAGCCGAGCGGCTGTTACCAACTGCTCTGCAGATTCGAGTAATCGGCGCTGCGATCTCAGGAACATACCTTTAAAAACTTATTGTTATATTGTTGTTCCATCAAAACATATATTACGCGATAACTCTCTTCGTAACATAACTCGATAAATTTTTCCGACGTTTAAGCAATAAATAAGAACTTTTTTGGGAGCACGGGATTGTTTATCGTTTTATAACTTAATTGTTTCTTTTTTTTGTTGACATATGATATTTTGGAATAAATTAAATATGATTTTTTTACCAAACTGATCTCTGACTGTAGGGTCATCCGGAGCAAGTGTTACTGCTTTTTTATACCAAACCTCGGCTTCCATACTTCTGCTTACCTTAACAATAAAATAATCATCAGTTAAAGACACCTCCTACGTGAAGTGATTTGATGGGTTTTAATGAAATTATTTTCAAAATTTACTTACATTTCTAGAAACAATTTGCGCTAGTGCAAGGTGAGTAGCGACATGATTCGGGGCGAGCGACAACGCTGTGAGAATGCTGTGTTCAGCTTGAGTCCATTGATGTAACTGCATATGCACTTTACTTGCCATCGATAATACATTCTAAGAAAAATATTTTCACACATTTAGATTACGTGTTTATATCTTAAGAATAAGGTGTAGATATAGTAACTATAAACTTGTTGTAATTATATCATCCAGCTTTATAGAGTTAAAACAATATTTTATATTTAAATTTAAAAAACATTCAAATTTTACACACCATAAAACTGTATAAAAATAAAAAGTCTTTATAAAGTAAGAGTGTGAGTTTATTACAGACCGTTAAATATATAAAGCTATAAAACAAAGTTGTTGTGAATATATAATGGATGCTAAAGTTTTTGGAGATTTGCCAAGAGGATTTCAAAAGATGTACAACTTGGAGTACATACATGTCGAGTCCAGCCTACAATGGGGGCGTTTGAGTCAGGCAATATTTGCATGGCATCCTTATAGGCTGAGAGAGCTTTATGCCAGTGTCCTCGTTGTGAATGTAGCGAGGCAAGTTGTACTAGTGCGGACACTCGGGCTGCATCATGTTCACGTCGATCCCGAACGCGCAGTCCATCAGCTCTTGCACCCGCACGTAATGCACTAGCAGCCTCAGCCAACCTCCCATCCGCCATAAGTGATGTCCCCAAATTAACGTATGCCACTAGAGATTTACATGACTTAATAATGATTTTTAGATACTAATATCACGATACTAATGTCATATAACATAAAATAATATAATTATCTGTTAGTTATAAAAATTTAATAGAAATAGGCTAGATCTAGTTAAAACACGAGGAAAACAGGTTTGTATAATCTACATAGTTCTGGTGAACTTTTCTGATTGTCCATAACGTCTAAATATTTGACGTAAACAAAAAATCCAATAACATTCACAGTATATACTCACGGGCCATGGAAGGCCGAAAGTAAATTGCCCTCTCGAAACTTTTGATAGCTTCTCCGTATCGTCTTTGGTTTTGATGTAAAATTCCCCTGAAACAACGAAATAAGTAAATTGCTGTTTTGTATTTACATCTTAGCGAGTCACATAACAAAACCATCAATATGATTGATCCTTACGTCTTGATTCCATTTGTTATAATTAAAATTTCAAAACTAAAACTTTTATAAATTTTCTTTAAATTAATATACATTTAAGAAAATCCATTATTTATCTTACTTTTTATTATCTTTCAATGACCTAATTGTTCCCTTTCAATTGTTTAATCCACTTACAATGCAAAGAATTAAGAAAAATAGCGTCCAGTGTCATTAGCAATTTCTATCCATTAAATTGATATAAATATGAGGGAGCATAAAAGAACTGACATTAATTACTCTACTAGAATGAGATGACCAAAAGTTAGAGACATAAAGCTCTCAATAATGTACTTAAGTGGGAATATTGACATAGTTCTACCCTTCCCATTATATTATGGGTGTCTTCTGATACGCATTGTGGTTATTATTTAATAGATGGAGCCATAATAGTCAATGAACATTAAAGTAATTTACTAATTGAAGTAAACAATAATGCAGGTCATCTCTTTATTTTTATCTTTTATTTGTTTCCTTGTGTTATTATGAGTATTTAAAATATTATTCTTTATATTTCCTTATCTATATGTTCTTTATTTGTTGAGAGATAATATCAACGTTTACAAGTACCTGATATTCCTATTAATCTGAATTAGTCGTCTGAAGTACGCCCTCAGAGACGTATCGGATTGTTGTGATATACAATAACGCTCATCAATATTTAATCAATACGATCATATTAATTACTGATTCTCAGGATGCAATTACATGGAAAGTATTGTAACTTTAGCTCAAGTTACTGCTAAAGTTATAGTTATTTGAATTGTGTATGTAGCGTATTTGAGAAATTTAATAACATTTTATTTCAAAAACTAATCGAACCAGACATGATATGAATATGTGAAATACGTTTGACAGATTTGATGAGCGTTTTCATCACGACAGCTTGTCATTTGTGTTGTATGATAAAAACTACCTCAATAATACATAGATGCGGCAGTGCAATATTGTCCGCATGAATAATGCAAGTTCCACGGGGTCGGGCTCAACGTGGGCTCAACGTACAGTAATGAGAATCGTCCCTCCCCAGCTATTGTGCCTCGTCTACGTCAGCAATAATTTGTTACTAATTCCCCTCTAATTATAACAGTGTACTTCCTATTTATTATATCCTATTCAACGCAATGATTTTATATATAAAACTGAATATACGAATTGCGGAGATAATATTTCACTCTATGCTAATCATGCAATAATAGATCGTACGTCATTAAATGTTACTAAAAGCATTTTGGTGTAAAGCATTGTCTTTTGAAGCTATTAAGTTAATAACAGGTAGCAATATATTTAAAAGCATAGTTAGTTGCTAGAAAGAGGGTTGCTAGTGAAAATTAAAAATTTGTCATATAACGAAACTTTTATAAATTTGTGGAAGCGGAAATTTAAAGTAATGAATGAACTTCAGATTTAATTGGGTTATTTTGTATTTTGTTACTGGCCATCGAATAGAAACAAAGTTTCCACAAAATCATTAGGCTGTTTGTTTTGTTTTGAATTAATAACTTTGTGTCAATAAACAATTTTACTATAGCTATAATATCTGAGTGAAATTGCGAGGCTGAATATAATAACGCATAACAACAGACTTCATTAAAACAGTAACGATTTCTTAATGTTAACGATGCATAAATATTAATGGCGCTGACAAATTATTTGTTTCACGAGGTACCTTTGACAAACGCGCGAATGAATTGAAAGTAATTTATGCGGCAAAGCTCACGAAGGAGTAGGGATGCTTCCGTTAACAGAGTCACGCGATATGCGGTGCCTACATTCCACCAAAAAAGTTAACAAACTGGCAAATTAAATTTATACTTACCTGTTATTTAAACACGTTTCAAAATTTATTATATTTCTCGTTATAACTTCGCTTTAGATAGTTTAACAAATTAAACTTTAATTTAGGAGTCATGTTGATGTTTGATTAGTTTTGAGGGCGGTGCTTTTGTTTACTCCTCTCAGTTAATTAATGCAGGATGTTATGTAATTTATGATTTATTGATATTGTTTTAATTATGATCTGCTATGTTGTTGAAATAAGTTTGTTTGCTCAGTCCAATATAAAGCTGGTGCTTACGAGTAGTGGAACATTATCTATATACTTAAATTCACAAGCGTATTGCCAATATTTAATAATGCTATTTTTTGATGTATAGAAAAATCTAATGTTAAACATTTTTACATTTTTTACCCTTTAAGTCGTAGGTTTCTTTTTAATAAAGTGCAATTCAGTGTTGCATAATTTTGTTAAACTTACAAAAGATTAGCCACTTGGTTATATAGAACAACATTACATTAGTTTCAATTTTACATATCACTGATTTATTTTTTTTAATAAAATATCATATATTCTTGAACTGAAAAATAGAAATGGAGAATATGGTAGTTTCTTTTTTAGGTTTGTGAATTTACTCACATCAAACTTTTTTCAATCAAAACTTAAATTTCCATCAGGTCATATCAGAACAACCTTTCTCACAGAAATTTTGCAAACCGAACTAGTTTTCCTTTTTCTAATCGATTCGGTTTACTGCTATTTTCGACTGCAATTTTGCAAACGCCAACTGTTTTAGACTACGAAAGTTTATCGAGTTGGTAGCATTGTTGAACATTGATAGGTAATACTACAGTAAATTTCGTACCTAAGCCGGATATAGATCAAGTCTTCAAGGTTCTTACAAACATTAGCTGTAAAGAAACTTCAATTTTTAGGTACCCTTTACATATAAAATCTTTAGGACGTTAACACAAGAGTCTATGAAATCTTTATTACTCATCAACAAACAAAATATAATACGCTTTTAAATCTATTAATGAAAGACTTCTTAAAACCAAAAGTTTCAGAGTTTCTAAGCGTTAACATGTTAATGAAAAATTCTTATATTAAGTGAGATAAACTCCATAGTATTACTATAGCCTATTATAAATTCTGGACTATTAGACACACCACACTTAAACGCACGATAAGAAATTGTACAAAATAATTCACCACACTAAAGTAATGTAGTGACCAAACTGATGATAGGAAAATTAATAAAATATAGTAATGTCTTTAAACACTTAAGCAATGATATCCATCTAGCTAGCAAATACGTTCAAACCAAATTGTTTTGCAAACAAGCGATATGCAAAATACCTAGCAAGTGTTGTCGCGTCTGGTGAGAATGTTAAATATGTGTGTGTGAGCAAACATGAGTTTAATCTACGCCTTATCGCCGCTGGGACACGCTAGCGTCCCGACTGCACTCGCATCGCCTACATGCCCGAACACTGTATGTACAGATATACGCGACTGTACTCAATTCGGCGTACGTTGCTTCCATTTTCTCGTAATGGAAACGGTGTCAAGTGAATCTGGATTTGCACAGCCAGTAATGGAATTTAACTATCGAGCACCAAGTTTTATACTCGTTGTTAGCGATATAAAATATATTTAAATCTTACCTCAGGTATTATACAGACTTCATAGATAATGGATAAAGTAATTTTATAATTAAACAAAAAAATTTTTGTTAAAAAACTTAAAATATTTATTTATCGTTGGAATTTTTATTTAAGTCTAAAAAGAAGTTCAAGTAAAGAAAAAATTAAAAAATTGTTTGTTTGGTCTTTAATAATTTAATTTTATAAAACTTACTGTGCGCAGTGTGTTTACGAAATTTTATCCTAATAAATTATGCTATTTTCGTCCATACTTGTTAGCAGCGTGACCTCACCCTTCCGTGCATAAATTCTCTAGAGACATGTACGTGCTCAAGTGATTTCTTACCGCCAAAATTGGAATAATCTAATCTTTGTATAGAATCTCCACCTAATACTATATTCCTTTTAATTTTCGGGATTCTCATAATTTAAAGCTGTGTCAACAGATTTATAGTTGTTGTATTTAAGTGAATATATATAATTGCCTATAAAAAATATGCTATACCAATTATGTAAAAAATCGTATAAAATTTTGGAAAATTTATGAATCACAGACTACAAATTATTTTGTTGTTATTGATAGTTCATCAAACTTCCTTTATCGTTCGTGTAAATAATTAGTAGATAATTGTAAATCATTACGTAATTAACGGTTATATTATGATATAATTAGTATAAAATTGTTCCAACATGTAGGTAACAATAACCGAGAAACGAGTCACAGCCAAATTACCGCTGCCAAAAACATACTTCATAACTTTTTTAAAGCAAAAAAGGGTTCCATAAAACGCAATATGAGTCTCATATTTTTTTCCCTGACGCAAAAGTTTATACAGCGTGAGTTATAAGTAACCGATTTCCGAGTTATATATCCCTTCAATGGAAAACATGTT
>DVQP01001165.1:0-16852 GCA_018231745.1 Danaus eresimus | reverse complement strand
TTAGTGATTATTACGAGCTATTTTTTAGTAAATGTAGAGTTTAGAACTTCCCAAGCTTTAAGGAACATAATTAAAATGAAAACATAAATAATATTACATTAAGAATATTCAAAATATATATGAAAGCAAAACAATAAAATATGTTAAAATACAACACGCAAATTGAAGTTATAAATATGTAGACGAAGAACTTAGAGAGTAACTGAGTCAATACAAGTCCCCTGTTATATTATTTATGAGAATGCTTAAAACCGCCAAACTTCAATATTGCATTCAGTCAAAGTCTCTGAAGAGTGTCACCGGGAGAGAGTAAATATCAATGAATACGTGCAAATACGTTCGAACGAATTTGAGAGCGGTTAAATCTATAACTCGACGAGGGTGTTCCTGTTGAATGTTTATATAAAGTTACACGTTTGACTAATTGTATAATCACATACTATAGTTACGTGTTTTATAGTCTTTCAACACAAATAGAATGAACGCAGACACAGACAAAATATTAAAATTCAATAACTCTCCGCACAGAAATGAGTTCGTTTAAGTAAACTGGTAAAAAGAATGTTAGTTGCAGGTCCGACCTAATTTGTTTCTTGTTGACCCGCACCTCAAAGCAGGCGTTTAATAAATAAGCCACTGGCCCTGACCGGCTTCGCCTGACCTCTCGGAATCTCCACACCCGCGAGCGTTGGCTCCGAGCCAGAGATCGCAGTGATTGCCTGATCTTCATTACCTCATCATGACTCGCCCAAAATGTTATTATGTTGACCCATATTTGGGACATCCTTGAGGTAGGTCACATGAAAATAGTTTCTGTTCAATCATCTCTGATCATGTGTAACAAAAACATAACTTTCACGACCTCTATACAATGTCAAAATGTCAAAATTTAAAGTTTAACCGGTAATGGTGAGCATGCAAGATAAAGATACCCGTTTTTATACCTTTTCTTAACTCTCGATATGTCATTCAGTAAACATATTTTTATATGTACTTACTTACGTACGTAATGTGTGAAAAATTAGCTTTGACCCAATTCATTTTGTTTCGATAACAATCAAGCAAGCCGTACCTCCAGCTGCCCGGGGCGTGATGAATATTTTAATATCGCGTAAAGTCACGATTCCGCCCGTAGCGGTATTTAATTTGGCCTCTCCAACCCTCATACAATTCAATAACTGCGGGGTGCGTATTATTTTACGAGTTTCAAACTATTGTACATCGGGATGCCATTCAACTATGCAAAACCTTGACATCGCGAGCACGTTATAGGTCCTGTCGGTCCATTTCAATATTTTTATTCTACCGTTTTCATAGATCGTTGAGTAATGTACATGCAAATTTGAATTAAATATTTTATGAAGTTGTCAATTGGTACTTCATCTTGAATTCATAAAAAGGCATAAAAATGTTTCTTCAATACTTTAAATCTCCAAATCTGGCATACTTAGAGGTTAATCTTAAACTATAACAGGAATTTTTAAAACTTAAGTTATAATGGACTATTCTTATTACACTTTCATAAAATCTCGATGATTAAAGGCAAGAAAATAGCTTTATGAAGTGAGGCGCCGCTTTTATGTAATTTAATTTCCTCGCCGAGGAGCTCGTGATTACAGAATGTTTGATATTAAAAGTATGTATGGAAAACGATAAAAGTATAAAATATTTGTTTTTATAATTGATATTGTAAAAAAAAGACTAAAGAGAAAACACTAATTTTGTCTTTACATTAGCTATCCACCTGTGAACGTTTCGTTAAAATGGTCCAGTTGTTACAGGGATGAGGTGGAACAACCAGGCAGATGAAAAAATGAAAAAAAAATGTAAATATTTTATGCATAATCATTTCCTAAAAGCAGTTATTTTAGTATTACAAACACACATTCCAATTTTATTTAGTTATATATTGGGAAATGACAACAATTAGGAAAAAAAATATAATTATAAAATATATCAATAACGGTAAAAAAAATCAATAACGTTGTTAGACTATTAGCGACGAGCCTTTACCCCCTGTGAGCTTCTCCTCTTTAAGGATAAAAAATTATTTCTTTCTTAAGCATGCTATTTATATTTTGCTATCAAACACAAATAACCGGCGATCAATCAAAACATGTAGAAATCAGAACATCCGCACATCTTGTGATAATGTTTTCAATTTTCACGTCTAACCGACGTCTTTTATTCAATCTTAATATAATTTACAGGCAAAATAAATACAAAAGCTCTATTAAATGTTAAAAACATATTAAACAATGTAATGTATGGAAGAATACATTGAAAAATATGTAAAAAGAAAGTAAAGTCAGTAAAAAAGCTTTACATGTTAGTATATTTATAGTTTATTGTATATTATCCCAATCTGTTGTAGTCAGTCATGTGAAGCTAAAAACTTAACGTGAAAACCGATTGTCCGGTTAAATAAATGTTTTATATAGAGCAAAAACAGATCCAGTATTAAATCGCAGGTCGCGTCCGCCTCTCCGCGGTCTAGCAGACCTTAAAATACAGACCACCTCCACAAAAACTCACAAACTCTGCTAGTTAGTGGAATTGAATTTTAAATCCGCTTCAGAAGTTTTGCACTTCACAAAAAATCTTAAGATGTTATTGCGGGGAAGCAAATTGAAATTATTTTTGTCTTTTTCGAATGACTTATAATTTTTAAATATAATGTTTGTGGCAAAAAGTTAATGAGGTTGAGATAAACGCGGTCGGAAACTAATTTAAAGTTAGCAAACAAGATTTGTCGCGAGAGTGCAACTCAACGAAATGCAATTTAATCGCGCCATTCGCTTTCAACGGTTGGTCAGATTGACGTTCTGTTTTTATTTTATAACAAAGAAATTTTATTTTCACCGAAAAGAATTAGTTTATTTCATGGTATACTAGACAGTAATAATGTCTTCTATTGTATTCATTAGTTCACAAATTACCATTAATTGCTTTGGGACTGAGCGGCTTGATATTGATTAAAAGTCTTAATAGAATTTCATATCAAAATAATTAAAA
The DNA here is from genome assembly GCA_018231745.1 of Danaus eresimus. NCBI lineage: Eukaryota > Metazoa > Arthropoda > Insecta > Lepidoptera > Nymphalidae > Danaus > Danaus eresimus. The sequence continues at coordinate 13,837 of DVQP01001165.1, read as the reverse complement.
TAGAGATGGTAATAGTGTTAAGGTGTTGTAAAACAAAAAAAAATCTGCCCTCTTATTCTATAAATAATCATATTAAATTCAGTGTACAATGAGACGCAAAGTCAGAAGCTTTTTTAATATTCTTATCGTTATAAAACTTAACAATATTTTTTGTCATATAGTGTTTTCAGGAAACCCACACATACTTATAGGTTTTTCATGCTCTAATCATCAACAATTTGATTGTGCCTCTCTAACGTAGAAAGAACTACTTGAATCCCCAAAATTCACAGTTGATCAACTAAATGCCATAGTGCCATATGTGACGGTAGTTGCTGAAAGAATAGACAATATTTTAAAGATGGTTGTCGTCAAAACAATGTATAAACCACATTAAAGAGTGGGCCAGTACTAGAGAAAAATTAAACTATCATCCATTTAAGACAAGCGTTTGTATACAAACTTGTTTATGAGTGTCATATTCAAGACAACAGAAGAGGGGCATAGGTACGAGGGTCAAAGAACATATCTCAGAAAACAGACGTGTGTCACAGTCTTCAGTGTGGATACATACAGGCGACAAATCAATCATCTGGTTTGTCAAAATACTCTCGCTCGTCAAGACAGGTATTGAGATAACTCCGTTAGACCATTGACATTAAAAAAAAACTTTCCAAATTCAAAAGAGAAAATGGCTGGAAATTATCTAAAACGAGGCAGATCTTCATCAAACATATGTCCCTCATCAAACATATCCCTTGTCCGTGACCATACTACCAGACCTCAAGATACAGTTAGCATTTCAGTACAAAATCAAAATGAGTTGAAAATGTCAATAAAATTGTTCAATGCAATTCTTTTTGTGTACGTTAGAACTTTTGGAATAAAATTACTACTACGTTTTCAACATACAACTCTTTTCCTTGCAGAATAATGAAATTTAATGGATCGTCCTGCCTTCAGTAGATTCATGTAAATACTGCGGCGGACAAGATGAATTCAATATAAAAACTAATTTCTTATGCAAATAAATGACCACTCATACCGGCCCTTAGGATATACAAACATACAAATATACATAAAGCCAATCACTGGCGTCTCCGTAAGTACACAAATGTGTTTTAAATAGGAGATTATTCTTAGTCAATCATTAAAATGAAAGAATATTTTATAATGTTTATTTGGACTGACAGATTTTCTATTAAATAAAATAATTTTCAATTCCAATTTCGATGCAATAACGTTGAAGATAACGTGAAATTCTGATCACGATTTTATCCGGAAATGTATTTTCTCCATAAAATTGATGCGATGGTATTGAATAACTAAATGTCGTCCCACGACGGAGCTCGCTGTATATGAAGTGATCCATCACACTTATGCATCAGATTTCTTTCATTCCTCTTATTGTATTCTTCGCAATGGTTCCTCACAACAACATGCGGACGATCCATGCGAATACTTTACAAATGGAGTTTTTTTATTTTGATTAATTGAATGTTTCTAAATATATCTTTGAGATTTCTTTACAGGTTGTTATTTTTAAGAAAGTGGTAATAATTATGAAATGTATAATACTCAGGTAACTTCACGAGAATTATCCAGATAGCCAGAAACGAAAATTACTCTCCTTTGAGACAGTGTGAGTTAGTTTCACAAAATCCTCACTAAAGTATGCAAAAGTTCTGTTCTCAAGTTCGGAACATCCCGGTGGCCACATTACTCCGAACTGAAAAGAATAATGCATTCATTTATTATTTCTTCGACTAAAGTTTGAATAAGTTAAATTAATGCGATTGAAAATTTTGTTCTACTTTCATACGGGTTCTGCAACTGAAAAATATATTTCTTTTTAACTTCCACTTCAGCCTTTTCGTGAATTATGAATTAAAGAAGCCCGCGGTGAATAGTTCCGTATCTTATTAATTTAATATTGGTGGATGTCAGTTCATCTGAGGGGTCTGTAGTAATGGTGTTTACTATGATATGATCAGAGAGCGTCGGCGACGGTATGTAAATCGCCTCACTCAGAGCTGATTGGACGTGATTGCGGAACGGTGAATATGACGCGAGTAATGAAACAATTCACTGTTAAGCAGGGTTTGTGTTTTGTATTCGTTTTTAATATAATGTTAATGAACTTGTTTAAACAAAAAAGTTTATTTTGGACAAAAGTCTCAGGTATACAAAAAAAGGAAAATAATATGAAAAACATAGAACTAGAACAACGATGTCAATAAAAATCCAATATCAAACAGTAATAATGTACTGAATTCTGAGTTCAAGTTATAAATAAGATTATTATGTTGCATCTGTTTAAAACAAAATTTGATACCAAATCTCGTATCTAGCACAAAATAATAACATTACTACATAGTTTGCATATTGTTTTTGTTGGGAAAAGTAAAAACTGACGTTTTGTAAGTAAAACACAATTGTGCGTAGCAAACATACATACCATGCACCATATATTTTGTTATCCATATTAAAAGTGACATAAAGAAATTATTAGTCCTTCAACAAATTTCATTATTTTTTCGAAATTAAAAATCTTAATCAAAAAGCTGTTTCTAAAGGTTTTTTGTCTATAGAATGAGTTTTATTAAAAAATCTGATGAAAAAAATATTGTATCATTTTCATCTCACAAATCCTTTACTGTGCATTTCGATTCATTGAGTCAATCTCGTTGATCTAGTGTTCTTCGTCTCGTTTTCAATATCATTTCAAAATAATTATTAATGATCATGTTTTTTAAACGATGTTTCGTAGCACATATTCTACTTTTACAAAAGAAATGTTATTTTGTCAAAGTCAAATGAACATAGAACAAGGAGCTTTTGTGGCAATTACTATTATCACAACACAAATTCCATATTGAAAATAATAATTTTATTAAATTTAATAATGTATTTCAAATCGAATTAATGTTTGGGTCTTCAATCCGACCTGTATGGAAAGCATCAGCGGTGTGATATGCTCTTGTTATAATATTTCAATATTAATAGTTATTATCTCATTCCGTAACACGGCTTCTATCCACTTGACAGCGACGACATTCCTGGGCGTGTTGAACATAAATAACTATCAAGCCGCATCACACATTGTGTAGTATCAACCACTTATACATTCTGTTGTTTATCTTGATAGAAATTTAGAAATAAGTTTTAAGTATCGTGTTTTTGTTTATATTTGTCAATTCGGTTTGGGTGAAATACTACATAAAAAATTGTAGCTTTGATAAAAAAATAATTTTTAATTAATTTTGAATATAGCGATGCAATATTTAATTATTTATAATAACCACTGGTTACTTAGAAAACAAAAACGTCTTTTTGGGATTTAAAATGGAATTCCACCGAAAGTTGCAGTTGAGCTGATCTAGAATAATGTAAGAACGTTTGTCATAATGAGCGCTCGGGGAAATTAACGCTGCAAGTGTGGTCTGGGAAGGAATATTAGTTGGACTAATTTAGACTATTACTCTTATATGACTTGTGTCGTCTCCGACTTAAAATGAAATTTATTCCTTAAGTCCGCAGGGTTATAACATTTATCAAAAACTATTGACAATATAATTATTACACGTACCGACATAAATGAATAAAGGAGATTTAGTAATATAAAAGGAACTAGATTGTTAACGAATGTTCTAGTACATTTTAATAAACAGTACATGTGTGATAGAATGACACAAAGTAATAAAATAGACTCCATATTAAAATTTGAATCAAGCAAGTGTTCTCGATGGAACACTTTTGTAAATGGTTCAAGGTTTCTGTACAGTCTTTCTATGTCCGTTTAAACTTTTGAGTATTTTGGTTGGTCAGGATGTTTTCAATAGACCTCCTTATATTTTGGTCGGATTCAAAAATATATAAAGAAATAGTAAAGAAAGTAATAAAACTTACCCAAGAACCGTGTTTCCTTTGAACAAAATTGGCAGTACAATGTCTTCCATTGAAACTATAAGTGACCATAAAAATTAATAAATGATGCTCATTATAACAAAACCCTTTTATATGCTTATATGGGAACATTAAATTTGTAAGCTCGTCAATAAATTTGGTGGTTTTGTGAGGATACTTGAAACATGATGAATAAAGGCTGCTTGTATACAATAGAGCGTCGATAGCTCTCCGATACTAACAATGTCAGCGGAGTGGCTCTCGGGAGATGTCGATACACTTCAATAAGGTGGCTCTCTATTCTTTCTAGCGATTTCCAAATACGGGGCGAATGTTTTATCAATAAGTAGCTGAATATCATGAAATCCTATTTTACTGCTCGAGGATTTCTCCAGGCGCTCCACTTGAATATTCGAATGAAACGGTTTCAATTTTGAAATTCTTTAAAATAATATTGCGATGGAAATGACGTTGATGTTATTAAACAAACATACACTCGAGTATATAATCACTTTATTAATATATTAGCAGGAAGAAAAATATGATGTTTTAGATGGAATAAAGTGGATGTGGAGTATTGTTTGTGTCTTGATCAAGGAAACATATGGCGAGTTAAACAACGTTGATTCTCATCAGGAGCGGATGAACCAGGAGTGTTGAGCGTTCTTGAGGCATTACAATGTTAATATTACATTAAAATAAAAGAACACTACTTCTTCATCTGCCACTACATACAATATTTAATTATGAACCCTATTTAAGCTGTTTTATTTATCTTTCATACAGATCGGTGAATAAGAGTAAGTGGTCCAATATTATATTATAATTAATAACTTTGGGAAGGTTTGTGTATTTATGTTTACACAATAATAGTTGTTGTAAAGGGACTAAATATGATACAATTAATGTTGATAAACTAGTTCTGTACTCACCAATTCCTGTGGACTAGTTTTTGAGTCAAAACAACCTAATAAGAATATTCATAGTGAAATTTCAAATATGAAGTAATAAGCGAGGTGATCACAAGTTTCCATAAATTTCTTTTAAATGTATTTCAGAAACATGTCTTCAAACAAGTTCAATATGCATAGAAAGGTCAAAAATCATCTGTTTAGAATAATTAAAAATATTACATCAAACATATTTTAGGTACAAACAAACATACAAACAAGCTCGGCCAAACACACGCACATGTCCCTTCCGTCTTTAACAAAAATAGTTTTATGTATACATATTTTTTATAAAATTTGCTTTTAATAGAAGACTGGGATGTTTATATACAACCATATTTATAATAGCAATATGTCTATGGGTTCTCGTCGCTGGAGAAAACATGTTTTAGATTACTAGAAGACAAAATATTAAAGAAATGTTGTTTAATGGTAATAATTTTGCTGATGACATCCATGTTAGGATAAAATGTAGCTTCTATATATATTACATGAATACTTATCATTTTTATTTTAATATTTTGAATTGTTTCATACCATCGCCATATAAACACTGAAATTTTTTCATACCAAAACTGTATATTCGTTATGACATTTTATTTGTTAGTTTTGTAATAATTATTTAAAATATGTTTTCCGTGTTACTTTTGTGCTAAAAATATTAAATCTATTGAACAAAATAATATTTCGTAGGAAGTCCAGTAGTCAGTGCACGTACGGCAATAACTCGGCATTTTCGATGTCAAATGAGGTCAGCGAGTGCAGATGTTATATCGGCTGAATATCGCAACAGAAGCAAATCGTAACAATTTGGCACCTTACTGAGTTCACCGTGAACCGAGTCATAAGAGAATTTATTGATCACAACTCTACAATTATAACTCTATTACACGAATTAGATTCCGATTGATATCTGAACGTTCTAAAAATATCTTTGTATAGATAATAATTAAAAACTTACTATAACAGTGTCTATTTATAACTATTTTACTTATAACTAGTGCCATCAAAATAAATTATAGTCAATAATTTTATTAAAGTTATCATTATTTTATTTTAAATGAAGTCACAAATATGAATGTAGTTTGGTTTGTTTGTTCTCTTGGAAATTAATTCAAACGTATTAAACGATCGAGAAAGCTTTGTAATAAATATAGTTTTTTATTATAGCAAGTTAATTATATTTATCATCGCTTGAGCTTTTGGTGGAGACGTTAAGCTCTCAATGAAGATGTTTACAAAGTTTTTTTTATGGAGCGTTCAGTGAACTGAGCGCGGGGTCATTGACCACGATTCAGTGATTTGCTTACAAGTTCGATGTTAATTTTATCACGTAGTACGTTTCGTTATTATCCCATACAGCAATACAAGAAACCAGAAAAATATCTAAAAGTGAAAAAACTGTGTACATATCAAAAATATATATAAATGTAATAACTTCCTGAATTAAATTATAATTGTTATATATTTTGTGCAGTCATTAGCGGTCCCATTAAAAACCCATCAGATATTTTAAAAGGTATAAAAATGGTTTCAATTATGTATATTTCATAAATTGCTTCCTGTGTTATCAGAGGCAAGATATTCGTGTCACGTGCTGCGGCGCTTTGCCTGGCGACTTGCGCCAAATGTCATATGAAAAAGATATTTGATATAAAAAGTACTTCTACATATGAGAGGTTCAGTTTGCCAAATATAATTTTAAACATTTCAATTGAAGAAATAACAAACGAATCTATTAAAAATATAAATCTTATCTGTTATTATTGTTCTTATTAATTGAATTTATATTAAAAATAACTACAACCTTTTTTTTTTTTCAAAATATTATTTTCAATTATTGCACCTTAGTTTATAGAACATAAACCACTCTTATTTATGAAAATCTTGCATTCTCTATAATAACACGTATGAGAAACTCAATCACAGTCGTCACACCGGCTAGAGGCTGTTTATACGTTGTGTGTCCATTAGGATTCACTCCGCGAGTCAAGTCAGCTCGAGGCGAGGAATCATCTTATTATACAATATGCTTCTATACTACAGATGGTACTATTAGAAAATCTGACAGAAATTGATATTACGGTTGAATAATCTCATGTTTCATGAAAGTATAAATATTTATTAATATTTTTAAAGTTATCATCTTCCAGTATGAATCTAAGTTTTAATGGGATTTTTAGAATGTTTTATTTGTTTTGACGAGACAAAAAGTCAACGTTGCACTTTACGCTAGTAAGAAATTGGTCTCTTTCTGAGATGTGCCTGTGACTGTGAGTGCGCGTCGGTGGAACACCATAGATCCTGTTTCTTTTATCTATGGAAGAGACGAGACACCATCGATTGCTTTCCACTGATCAAATCAGATATTACCCTTCTTCAGCAGAATAACCTACTCTATATTAGTTTTGTTTTACGACGAAAAGTCTAGGTCTGATTTAAAGTGATGTTTCATCTCTTTAATTTTTACTGTAGAAGTTTAGTAGAAGCTCTTTTTTATTTTTTTATTAAATTATCATATCTCATCTGGTTTAGTTGTGACCATATAACTATTTAAATATTTCGCTCCTCTTGCCCCAATGTACACAATTTTTTTGCAAACTTTTATTGGAGGGGAAAAATATGACTTTTGCGCGTATTTGGAAATATATGTCTGTAATACCAACTGATTCACAAAAAAAATGTGTTGAAAACTATGTTAAACGCCACTTACTAGCAAATTTTACAAAATTTGCAAAATCTGTACAGCTGACGCACAGTCAAGTTGGCTGCTTAAAATAGGAAAAGTAAACAGGAACGTTAGCCTGGTATCAAGTAACGCGAGTAAAGCTGTAAAACTAACAGAAACTGCTCGTAAATAAATAAAGTGCGCGCACATTTCAGACACAGGGTGTCGACTGTCGGTCCGTCTGTGTGTTCCCTCGCTGTTTATTTAGTTTCGGTATTTCGGGATCGCCGCATCGTTTTTCGTCAAAATGTCTGCAACTGTAACGTTATTAACACAAACTCATTCGTCCAGTAAAATTTTTAATTAATTTAATATGTCAGACCCAAATTAAAATTAAAAGTTTATTTCGAATATGTCTGTTTGTGTAAGTCGAGTGTCAGTCTGTCCGTTAATTTTAGAGATTACATTCACCAGAAGCGACAGCAGATATATCACCAAATGTTTATTTGGATTCATTTCTTACGTTCTTGTTATTTACTTATTATTTTCAGATTTGGTTAATAAAATAGTTGACATTGATGTTATCCAGACATAGTGAGCCCCGGGAAAAATAAATATCATTTTTTATTTACTGGAGCACAAATATTATGAAACCGTATTTCATATGGTACATGAAGACATTTTTTATATATTTATATACATTTGAAGGTATTTCAATATTTATTTTTTTAAATTATATTCAATTAAAACAACGATAAAGTTTCTAATAATTATTATGAGCTTCATTAAAATATTTTAAAATTAAAATGTATTTTATTAGACAACATTATACCACGGTGCTGTAGTTTTCAGAGAACACTACGGACATGAAACATGTTACTCAATATTTAAAATACGTAATTGTATGTAAAACATATGAATTAGTAAAGTCATTACCTTGAAGTTTAAGAGATAATAACACTTGTTGAAGTGTATGTTGATTTGTTGGCAGTTGGAAGGAGTCGGATATAGCAGAGATCCTCGTCTTCCGGTGATTCTTGAGATCCATTACAGACCTTGAATATCAATGTGATGGGCCTTAAAATAGCTTTGACAGACAAACCTATTTATTATACGTTAATTTATAATATGTTTAGAGTATGTTTATCACTATTTTGTGCTACACAAGTTGTATAAACATAAGTACAAATATACAGATCGTTAAAACATATTGTCCATATAAACTTAATTTCATGTTCAATAAAAATAGCATCACATAAATAAAAAAAAATCAACTTATTGGAAGATATAACTAGTTTTCTCCGAACCTGACTTCCATATTAATTAGTTCACGTCGTGCTTCGAATATTTTTAATATTATTTTTGCACCATCCATAAAGATAACAAAAGATTTTTATAACAATCATTATCAGTAACGGATTATGTCTCAATAATCCACATCTATTGCGATAAAATCTCAACGATCTATACGTTTGAACAAAACAGAGCAGCATAGTTAAAAATTATGTCATAATATATATAATTGAACAAATACATACTTGAATGAAAATCAGAAACTTATTTGATGTGTTCGTGACGAGGATTTAGTGATTTAATGTAATTTCCATCATGACTCAGTAAGTAATGGATGACATAAAACTCAATTGTATTACAGCATGAAATGATATTTGATGAAAATAATTACCCTCATTACAAACTAAATGAGATTTAAATTCATTCAAATCGGTTAAGCTGATCAGAACTCATTCAAATGTCCCTGTGTATTTGTCGAATATAAACAATAATAAAGAAGTAATGAGTTGCACTGACATTGATCTTTAGTACAAAATATTAGTACATTTGCAAAATATTACTACTTAATGAACCACCGAACTCGAAGAAAAGTTCACCAACTAACCTGAATGCTCTTAAGCTGTAATGATAAAGGTTTCATATTTTATTTTGTCACTTAGTACATCAGATACTTTATGTACTTTATGTTGTGATATCGCTCAAATAATTTTCAATAGAATTAAAAATGGAGAAGTTTCTTGTTACACATAAAATAGTTACCCGGTTGATCTCGCAGAACTTTGGTTGGATTCAGGTCAGTAAGTCGGTGAGTGAGAGCAGCTCACTTAAAACAACATACATTTTTATAAGCCATGAAGTGATGTTTTTTCAATATTTTAAAGTAATAATGACAACTTCCTTGTTAGTATCAAGTATTCTCGTACCCGGCGACATTCTGTTACATTGTGTTTTTCTCCCATAGAGTTTTAAAATCATCAATAACATCGTTATCTACTATTTCTACTGCAAGTATATCTTTTTAATTTTCTATTGTTAAGAAATATCGGTAATCGTTCGTTCGTGTTAACAACAACTAAACAAACCAATTTAGAATGTATTCAGATTCAGGTCTCCGGCCTCTACACTACGCACGGGACTCTTCAATTTGTTATATTTCACTCTATTAGTTTAAAGATACCACTCAAGTACTTTTAAATTAAAAGAGTCCCTATTTATATTTTTAAAGACATACTCATATAATAAGCAGATTTTTAAAGTTTTCCTTGTTATTAAAAGAAACCTGGTAAGCACCACTGTAATCCTTTCCGAGTCATATGTATTTTCTAAGAGTATGTAGATGCCACTGAATGCAAGGAGGCTACATCCCCAAAAAGTGCTTATGTAGAAGGCAAGGGAAAACTACTACAACTATCTTCTCAAAGAAGGTCATCATGTATACGGATCACTGATACCTGATGACCACAACGAGCCTGTAAAGACTTCCGACGATGATGATGATGTTATTAATTTGTCTCCTGTTAGTAATCTTTCAACATTTCTCCCGATCCCCTTGCCTGTTTCTAAGTGTTTAATCTTATTCTCTACGTGTTGCGTTGTTTGGTGTTTATTTGTCTTTTCCCGTCTCATTTATAACTACATATAATATTACATTATTATTAAACTGTTTTATAAAACTTCTTCTGTTTTAAGCAAATTGCAATAAGCATCATAAAATATAAACAAAGTTTTTTTTGTTTCCTTCTTTTTTTACTTTTGGCTTAATTTATAATGTAACATAGAGATGAAAATATTTATAGTAATGTAATTGTGTGTGAATATTTTCAATCAACGGCAGTTACTCAAGAGATAATTACGTTAGTGACGTCATTATGATGGTACAATCTATTCATATGTGACACGTTTTGAGGTTGTATGTTACATGAAGAAATAGAAAGAGAAAATTGAATGCTCCACCTAATTTTGTCGTAACTTAAACGACATCTTTTTAAAATAGCTGTTCATAAATGAACTGTGGAGGGTCGCCTAATCTCACAAAAACACCTCATTACGTTTTTATTTTGCAGGAGCGCCGGGAATTTTAAAGGGTTTTATTAATCGTGCGACCATTGTTTTACTTAACAACATTAGCGGGCCCTGATATACGATTTGTTTTGTTTAAAGACAAAAAATATTTAATGCATTATGTGCAAATGTTAGTTCACAGAGTACACAATGGATGTCATTTCATATATTTTAAATGAATTGAAAAACTTTATTAGCTATGATTGTCAAGCTGTCTAAAAAAATAATTGGTGGGTGATTTATTTTACATCTGTTTTGGCGAAATTCATTAATTATACGCATCTGTTCGGGGTGTGGAAGTCTCTAGAAATATTTTACCCATATGTGGGTAATTTAAGTGTAATATAAGCAGAACAAGGGTCCGGTTGCATCGAGACTTATAATAGATGTTACGAATTACGTAGAAATCATGATTATTATTCCGTTTGTACGTTTATTGTACGTTATGATTATTCAATCTTCTGTTTTGAGTATAAATCGTTTCATATAAAAATTGTAGTTAATCATACGAATATTTAGATGGTTCATAATAGTACGAGTATTTTGTATTGTCTTGTGAGCCGCTAAGTAGAATGTTTTCTTTGATGTTTGAGTCAAAAAATTATTTATAGTACACATTTGATGAAGGAAACAATTATTACTATTTAATTAAATTTCAAATTCTCTAGAAATTTATCTTAAATATCCCGAAATAATAGTGATCATATAAGAATTCTTGTAGAGAACTGATGAGATGAGACCTAAGCAATTTACTCGAGGACATCATATGAAGCGGAAATTGAAATTCTCGTCTGTGATATTACATAAATAATAAACACGGTAAAAAATAATAATGGTTACAGCGACAAGGAGCAATCGTGTTCAGAGGTTACCAACCTTAATATTCTTCAGTAATTTCGAAGAGTTTCGACACATCTTCCAACTTAAATTCCATTTTCGGAGTTATGATACAAAAGTTTAGAAATTAATTAATAATTAATTACATCTCATCACGTTCATTAATCATGACAAAACATTTCCTCCAAAACTTCTCTTTATAAAAACGACTGATTTTCGAAAAACTTTTTAATACAGAGGGAGTTGTTTAAAGATCACCTTCAATGTGAAAGGAACTTAGCATTTGAACGACAAAATCTGACCTCAGTTCCGTTCATCTAACAAAGTTATACCTAAGCCGTCGAGCCGTCTAATGTTTGAATGTCTCTCCACTAAACTAAGCTAAACCAAATAAGAAATTGAAAATTAATGTGTCTTCTGCTGCGTTTGTTATAAATCATAAAGAAGGGTAATGTTTGAGGTAATCGTCAGCTCAAACGTATTGACGGGGGAACATTAGAGCCTCGGTTTCTGAAAGTAATTATTTAATAGAACATAAAACACCGAACATTGCGTGGGGATGTTGTGATGTTAACAGCAGAAATACTTTTATGTATTCACAGACGCTTCTCTTTATTATACAGAGCTGAAGAAAGTACAGTACGTTTTATAACATTTGTCATACGTGAGCACTAAGTCATACCAAATGATTTCGTTTAACAATGATACTTTTCTTTAATAATTATATTGAATTAACTTAACATTATAAACATCGCTGTGTTATATAAAGAGGAACCCGAACGTGTATCTACAAATGACAAATGAACACATTTACAATATAAATAGGTTTACTGATACGAGACAAATTACTGTTATATTTAGTTGATGTTCCGGTAAATTGTATCTTTCGCTATTTACATTTTCGATGTTGGTATTTTCCAAGCCATAACTTACAACATTAAAATGTTAATGATATTCAAAATGATACAGTATTTTTAATTATTTTACATTAAACTTTTTTTCCACGGTTTGTCAAAGAATTTTTGAACTAATTTTTTAAAATAATTGTCTAACAACTAACTGTCTCTTAGTTTTCAAACATCTTATTATTTTTCATTAGAATAAAAAGTTTCTTTTGTGTTTAATAAAATATAGTTATTATACTCTCTCAAAGCAACAGGGGGTTCTTTTGAAGTATGTTTTTTTACGATTTTAACCACCGTGACGATCTTTACAGAGAATATATCCATGAAGAAGTCACAAGGAATATTATTCTAAATGAAATCCAACCCGCGTTACACTCGACATTTAACTAATATTATAATAATACCCAATTGTCTTTCATAGGACATTTCACTTGTTTTCTTTATTTTATCATGTTAGTTAGCGCCAGTATGTTGACAGTGCTGTTAGGTAGTTTTATAAATTTTATGTAATTACAAACACACTATTAGATCAACCATTTTTGAATGGAATTGTAACTGAGATGCTAACGTTCACAATAAGAGTTAAGTATATCACTTGTATTATAATATTAATATGTCAATAATTTAAGTTGAATTGTCATAAGAGACAACTAAACTAAATAATTTAAGAGTGAAAGTTTTAATGACCGTGGTTGCGTGTAGTTATTTTCCTGATGTTACTGAAACGAATGCTACTTAGTAACACGAAATCATTCCACTAACGACCCAGTCTCACACCGGCGGCATCTCTGTTCAAAATTTTGTAGTAATCAGTGTGCTTTTTATAATCGCGCTCAAATATCAAAGATCTCGCTATTTTTGATCTTTTAACAGGAGGTGTGGATGAAAGACGATGCTCATTGAATGTGTGTGAGTGCATGTTATATTTTGTATTTTTGTTACTCAGCGTGTGTACACGACATGACAGAATTTATTAAGCAACTAGTACAAAACTATTGTGAAAACTGACTTAAGAAGGATTAAAAAACATTCAATTTGTTACGGAATATTAATTTTTGAAACAAATTTTGTCTTGTGCACCGTTATATATCACAAAAACAGCAAATTAAAAATAGTATTTACTAAAACGTGTTTTTTATGTATTAAACATTACTAAAACACAAATTTATTTGAAATGAGACTTAACCTCTTAGCATTCAATGGATTCACCGTGCGGGTGCCGGGTCTATTGCGTTGCA
>DVQP01001164.1:0-16856 GCA_018231745.1 Danaus eresimus | reverse complement strand
TATATAAACCACGAGACGCTAGTCGTCGATTGCTGTTGTAGTTAATTAATAACCTCTTACTACCATACCATTTTAAAATTAAACATCTTTACCAAATTAACGGTTAATTAAAATGCGGATGATATTTTAAGATTTATTCCTGTTTCCTGGTTGTCCGTAAAGCTGGAATATATAGATGAGAATACAAATAAACTCGGTCTCATAATGAAATGTAAACAAAGTTGCGTAAGCACGGCCAGTAATCCGATTACCTTTGGTTATTTATTGTATGTATTTAGAATTAGCGTATTTCATAAATATTTTATACAGAATTGAAATCAACAACGCCGTTCTTCTTAATACTTAATATATAAAAAACACAAAAATAGTAAAATATATAATATTTTGATAAGTAGTTTACATTTTATTCTAATTTTTATTACCTATTTATCAATGTTGTCTTTTCATATTTACCTCAAAACTTAAAAAATACTAAGAAATTAGTGCAAGCAACTAAAATTGAAGAGAATACCAAAAAGTTTACTAAAACTCTCTGAACATAGACGGTTAATCTATTCGTCAGATTTTCGTTTAAAACAAAGCTGTATTATACACAAAGAAATCCTTTGTCTTGTAAATTTTTTCCTGAAAACTAAAATTTTGTGTACAGCAGAGGTAATAAAAAGAATAACAGCTAAAAGCTTTTAATAGGCAGGCAGGCTAAATAATACGATCGGCTGACAGTTCTTGAAAATGTCGTTGCTAAATACGAGTTTGTAGCTTTGTGCCTGACAGTGCATTGATAAAGCGTGAAGGTAACATTCTTCAAGTTTGTTTTTAATAAACGAATACCTTTAGTAAGTAAGTGTATAAAAGTTTGGCTGATATTTGATTCGGAGTCAGTTGTTTTATGGATGGATTTTAGAATAGTTCAATAGGATTGATAATGTACAATTACATTTTAAGATTACTGTTTTTTTTAGATTTTTTTTTCTCATTGCGCAAATTGTGCCTTCCAAGTATGTTATAAAGGTATTTTTAAAGAAATAATATGAATATTATAACAACCAAGGTGAAAAAAATTATAGTAAGAATTGATATAGGCACCTATTTCGTTTCAACACAAATTCATAACATTGTTATTTTACACGTACTTTGCTGAGTAAGAATAGATCTTTAGAATTCATAGCACACAACATATATAAACTAAATTCCAGTAAATTTATTGAAGACGATAAAACATTTCCGTACTAGAGCGGTTTTACTATAAAATGTTAGACAATTTTCCGGCTCATTCGACTTTTTTTCCGGATAAATAAACGCAAATGTTAAAACAAAACAAAGAAGCGTGTTTACAGTTATCTAAATGTTAAAAGGCACTCGCAACTCAGTTATATCATATATTTTGCCATTTTTTCGCAATGTTTGTTAGAAACTACAGATGTTATGTAAATACAGAGTTATAATATTGTATTATAATATGTAAATAAGTGCACTATTGCAGTAATCTAAACTATATTTTAAAGAAATTCTCTTAGTGTCCACCTTTAAATAAAGACAAACTAAAATATTTAGAGCTATTAGAAATATCTTATCTTTCCTATATTTTCTATGAAATTGGAAGAAGCTGAAGAATTTTGTTCCTTAATAAGCGCAGAGAAGATTGAAGCCCGGCTAAAAATTTAGAAAAGAATAATTTGAACGATGGCAGCGAAATCTCTGTCCAATTAGTGTCACCCATTTATTAGTGCTGGGTTTAAATGTGCTGCATGTAGGTATTAACTAAAAAAATACACATAAATGTCTAAGCTTCATAGTATTATAATAAAGTTTGTTTTTTAAATATTTAATTAATGCAATATTTATAATTATCTAACAAAATTAACAGTACAATGTGTATCAAATCAATTGAAAGAATTTTTAAAGGCAAGGGTGGTATACTATTCCGAATTCAACAACTCAAAATTTGTAGTTGGTGACAAAATAATCAAGATGAACAAAATTCATACTACCCACACAAATCAAATTGATATAATAGTTCTTTACTAAAATAGAACCATTTTAAATTGAGTAATATTGTTTGAAAAAATATATACGATTGATGCATTAATAATGGAGTCGAAGCTTAGGATTTAATTGTTTAATATTTATTTAGAAAATTGACCAATAACCATTAAGCCAACCTTCATTTTTTTAGTAAATAACAATATTATACAACAACTATTCACTTTAAATACTAATTAGTAAGTTTGAACACATAAATAATGAATCAACCGATGAGCATTGATCGTGTTTTTGTTATAAATATTTGAAACAACTTAGGGTTGTAATGTCTTTTAAGGTATAGAATTATTTATAAACTCAGAGTGGTTTTCCAAATTAGGTAACTATACAGTAATAATCTACTGGTAGTGTTATGTATCTGGATAATCAATGTCTGGTATCAAAGATTGCTTTAGCAAATATACCAATCTATTAAATAGCGGATTAGCAAAAGTCTGTCTTAACATAGTTCCCAGTTTTGTTTGAAATTTTTTTTGGATTCAAAATGAGCAGTTGTGAATAGGAAATTTAATGTAGTGAAATGTAAACGTTGAATTACATTAAAGCTATTCTTCTGCGAACGGAACTTTAATAAGCTAAATATGGAACATTTATCTATTCATGCGATAGAACTATAAATGGCTTTTTCTTAATTGAAGAGTTATTAAACGATTCAATAGACGAGTCAAACAATTTACGAAACTCTAGTGATCCTTTTAATGTTCATCTCATATTCAACTATAAGTCTAAGCGAAGTCTCGATTTTATGTCCATATAATTTTATAAAAGTTCGCCATTATTGTTCAGTTGAACCCGACAAGTTTAGGTAACTTGTTAAAACTTGGCCGTGTTTAAATCTAACTCATCGTCATTGGTGCGTGAATAGACAAGTATAGCCCCCGTATTTTCTGTTAAGGAAGCAAATTGATAACGTTCCTTGTTAATATCAAAGTATATTTAGACGAATATCAAATTTCAACTAGGACTCAGTATTATTTAAAAAAAATAAACATATTTTCTTCATCATAAAAACTACATCACATACTTAGAGTTAAACAGTTTAACAATAAATAACCTTTCTACAAAAGCGGCAAATAATTTCAGGTTTAAATTGTTAGATTCTTATTCCTACGAACTTTGAATGTCTTTCGTTGCGAGTCTAATACTGCAACTTCTGATATCAAACTGAGCACTTAAGTCTGGTAAAGAACTTACCTTAATTTTCATTGGAGGAGTACAATATAAAATGGTTCTTGTTATGTGAGAGCATTACGTATTAATATACTTCTGATTTTTTTTGGCTAATAGTTTTTGGAATAACTATTTCTTCATTTATTAATTTTATGGTACTTATTTGAATGTTTGTATGGATATGATCTATATATAAATTCTCAAAATCGTTAAGGGAGTAGGAAATTTATATAAAATGTTTATGTATCGTAGTCTATATTTTAGTATAAAAAATGACTTTGAAATATGATTTTTTTCATTCAAAGCTTTATAATAACAAGACAAGAGTGCTTACATTTTAAGAACTCTCTTAAAGTATTAGTGTTGTTTCTAAACTATTATTAGTTATCAGAAAGATTATTTTATATTTTAATATCACGAAGCCGTAAAACTAATTTGTTGTCTTTATGTCTATAGATACTTAACGATTCAACAGGATTACAAGGAAATTAGCGGAACAACTAGAATTTAGAATTTAGAATTCGCAGGTAACGTAACGTAACGTTGTTAATAACAGTCAGTGCAATAAAATTATTGTTTTTCTATGCAATTTTTATTATTATGTTAAATATTGCAATAATTGTTATATGAATAGCTATTGTAACCTTTCGTATTAATGTTATGGAACGTTCAGTTATTAGGGAAGTTAAACAAGAAATAATATCTTTTCTTTATATACCGTAAAAGGTTCTATGATATAAAATATTTAAATTATCAGTTTCGTTTCAACAGTTGTAAGACTTGAATTATGAGTATCAATAATTTTAGCAGACTGCCGTACCATAATAACATTTCCATAATATTATAGATCATTTTATTTAATTTTAAACAAATATATATTATATGAATTAAATTAAGCATTGCTGATATTGATACAAAAGATTTTCAAAGCATATTATTGAATTGACTGATACACAAAACCATTTTGGCCCTTGAATCAACATCACCATCGAACAGACGAAACCGCGGTCCTCGCTAATGGATTAAAGCCTCAATCGTTACAACGCAAACCGGTGTAACTGGGGGCGTAATTGTCGATAGTCAACTTTAAATCACCTTTGAACCAGGTTCCTAATTACATGCTCTTAGCCTAATGATGATTCTATGTAGGGAAGTTCGAATTGAGCACTCATATTAATCGATAAAATTAATAAAGTATCCTCTTTAAACTAACAATGGTATAATATTCTGAAAATATTATAAACTTATATACTAATATACTATTTAGGAGATTCTTTTATTCTACAAAAGTTCCTCGTTGTTTGCCGAATGAACACGGCGACTAGATAGCATTGTAAATACTGCGCTATACTTGACTTTGTTTTATTTAAAAGTTAATGTTCAGTGATTTTTGTACTCAAGCGTCTGCGATATCATTTTTTTTATATAACCCAATTGCCGCGACTTCGTCAAAAATTAACTTTTCTATATTACTAACTGAAGATTTTTAATAAATCTTTTTTCTACATTTTAGTCATAATATATAAAAAATGCAAACAAATTGAACTCTTAACTGCAAGTGATAATCTCAATTCAAACTAAATTTTATTGTTAACGTCACTTCAAGATATATACAAAGATTTGGATATAAATAATTTTTAACGAGTTTCATCAATCAAATCTTAGCGTAAATGTTCTACAATTAATTGACTCAAGTGAAAACTCGCAAGACTCAAATTCTACTTAAGCTTCGAGAAACTTTGTCTAAAGTAAGATAAAGTCGACATTAATTTTGCAAGACCAAACGAATGATGGAATACCTAATGATTTAAGTACGTTTTCACAGTTTCGAATGACCAGAAGTTAGTGAAGGTCTAAGTCTTTTGTATCAGATAATTTTAATCGCTTAAATTTTTTTCTATTTTTGATGTCAGGTCACGTTTAATAATTTTAAGAGTGCCTCTTGGCTAGTCTTGAATTAAATATTTTTAAAATGTTTAGTATAAATTGTTGCTTTAAATTTTATCAGGTAATTTAATCTTTATATTTATTATTGGTAAAGGTTTACGAGGCGACAACAAAAACCATTTTTTTTGTAAAATGGGTACTGCATACAAATTTATAAAAAAAATCTATTATCTTCAATTGGGTAGACTAAACGCAGGTATAATGTTCACAAAAACAACTGAATAGTAAATACGTGCTTCTTGACGGTTCCAAGGCATTCGTAAATATAATAATATTTTTTGTACGACAGGTTGAATCAGGTAATTCTGTGACAGATATTCGGGTTTACCAGTCCTTTTGTTGGACTAAAATAGATTCCTGTTGGTCCTTGAGCCTTTTTTGATGTGCAATTTATTTCGCATCTTTTGTGCTTCGTAATAATATATGAATTGGGTAACGGATTCTGAAATCTGATTAAGACTGAGGTAAAATTCGAATCCATGTCAGTGTTAAGATTTTTTTAACACACTATACGCAAGAAATAACCAATAGAAATCTTGGTAGTATTCCCATATTTATTTCATATGTATTTAAATAGGGTACAATGAATAATATGTTTGAAGCCAGTGGCTCTAATTAAACCAAAAATTTATATATTGTATAAAGTTCAAATAACTCGTTTCCTTTATAACATCACTTACCACATATTATCCCTACTTTGAAGACATAAATATTGAAATGCTAGTGAAACTGTAACCGTAACTTCAAATATAACACCAACATTCAATTAACGCTAGCTACTTGACTGCAGCGAATGACATTGGCATTTTGTTTGTGTCGTAATTCGTGGATCAAAAGTTGTTCCTCTGCTGCTTGTTTCCTTAAATATATCTTTTTTAACATTTATTTCACTTCAACAATAATTCCGTACCATTAAATTTGTTCAACGATAAAAGGAAAATAATATAACTACATATTTTTATTACATCAAATAATAACAACTAAAACGTATTAATAAAACCCAAGTAAAAGCGAACCTCGGAGTAGACTTTGATTACACAACCAACCAATATTTGTGAATATGATATTATAACCTACTCCTGGTAAGCAGCAATAGCGGCCCATGTAAAAATAAGATCCGTAATATAAATCCCTTTCCTTCTATTAGTAAGAAAATGAGTTGAATATTTTCATCCCTTGCCAACTCATAGTAAACCAAATTCAGAAGAAATCCCTCGAGACTAAACTTTGATGAAAAATCGTTTTAGATAAAAGAAAAAAAATATATTTTTCATTTTAATCCATTTTAACTTGGTTGTTATGAAAGTATGTAAAAGTATGCCAACGTATATGATTATATTCAGGTAAATATAAATATGTGATGAAACTGAAATTAAATGTAAATATTTAGTTATAAAATACTTTAAAATGATCTCTAAATTATTGGAATATTTTAATAGCATATTGGTATATATTTGTTTTCTAAATATAAATCAACAACATACGTTACTAAAATTCGAAATGAAGTATTTCAGAAAAATAAATTGAATATACGTACATTAATACTAAAGTCTCTTAAAATATTATTCCCTGTCAATTTAGAGCTACGAGTAGACTGTAAAGCACTACATTGGTCTTTGCTGAACATTAAATAACAGACGCGATTTGTCGAGAGCTTAGTCATCTGAGATGAACGTGATTTTACGTCTGTCGGTAACAGTTCCAAAACATATTATTTTATAATTTTCCACACTGCTTACGATGCAATTATAACTTCGCTCTGCATTTTATTATCCTATATATTTTATATGGAAGTCAATCAAAAGTTAAGGTTACTAAAACGTATAAATTATTCGTCCATAATGAACTTACAATTTTATTATGACATATTATTACTCTTTTAAATCATAAAAATAAGTTATCCTTATCACCGTTCATTTTTACTTTATATAACAGTTGTGCAATCGTCTTTTGATAAGGCATTGAGAGTAATTAAGAGATATATATATATATATATAGCACCTTCAACAATATTTTAACACGATAATTGAAAAGTATTATTAATATTTGATTGGAGCTATTTCACTTTCACTTAATACATTTCTCTATACATGTCTCACAATGCTTATCAACTTAATTTCTGCTTATTTTTTGCAATTGATTTGAGTTATTGATTTGAGTTTAAAATAGAAAATTTTATCCTCGGAAATTCTTTTCTGATACATTTATAATTTACATAACAAATTTATTCTTATTTTAATATTTTGAACTCTTGCTATTTCTTGAGACATTTCATATCATTTTGGTATCAATAAATATAAGTGATACCAATATATTTTGAAGAAATTCCAAAGACATTTAAATGTCTTAAACTTTAAGGGGACGCGATAGAGTTCATTTTTCAACAAACATGATCTTTCTATCTCCAAGCAAGCGTCTCGTAAATTCCCATTGCTTGTCAGACCCACTTTAGGGTGTTTGGAATAACTTGAATATTTTAGTCTTGCTAATTGAAATGCATACTCTATACTGGATGCGGTTGTATTATGCATCGATATATTGTAGATATTGGGTTTGAAGTGAAAATACTAATTAGTAATAGTTCAAATAATCATTACGAAATTTTTGCGCTTTAAATACTCATTGAACTAGAAATTCATGGAAATAGAATATGTTATAACATAAGCCATATTATTACTATTAATTTTAAACAAGAAAAGTTATGTCTAGGGAAATAATGGTGATTATTGTTTATTTAACTTTATAGTGTTGCTTTTCCTAGTGTCTGTTTCATTCACAACTTGATAATAAATGTGTCTAGTCATTTCTAAGATATCAATGAGTATCATAATTAACAGCTAGTAGCCGAAAATTGGTCTCAATGGTGTGCAATTAATTGGAGAGGCCTATGTTCAGCAATGGACCAATATTGGCTGATGAGGATGGATCATGGATGAAGGATCATAAACAAAAAATTCAAATAGTAAAAATAAATGAAGCAGTAATCAAAATGTAACTTTATGTACATTAGTTATGTATATTATTATTTGGATAAACGTTTTTTCATTATAAACGTCAATGGAATGGAAGCGTTAAATATATATTACTTAATTATTAAATTTAACTATATACAATAGAACACTTATTTTCTACTTGATAATGTTACAAAGATGTTTAACTTGGATGCAGAACCTACATTCGAATGTCAAGAAAATATGAAAAAATAAAACACAAAGAAACATTTCGTATATTTCGAAACAACTCAATAGAACTCCGCTTTACCTGGAAAGTTCATCTACAATCGTAAAATTGTCTCTTCTAACTTTTTCAAAGAAAGATCAAACTTCGCCTAAAGAGCAACAAAAGGCATTTTAATATTAAAATGTACCATTGTAAAGAATTACTTCATAAAAACAATGGGTTTTAAGTAGACAACTTTTAGTAAGGAGTTTGAAAGATTAAATAACAAAAGCAAAACGTTTTTGTCTAATTAAGCCTAAATCTAGCGAGGATAGTAAAAAACTCAATACAATAATCATTTAGGACAACAAAGGACTTTTATGTTCCGGCCTTTCAGATGCTCGATAAGGTCATTACTATAAAAAGAAACGAGTGACGTTCTAATTAAAAGAACCCTTAATTAAGTATTAATCTCTAGGGAATACTGTCCATTTCGTATTGAATTACTAGAAAGATTAATACGTCTTCATTATGAATATTTCAATCGATACCTAATTCTTTACGAGTATAACAATGAATGTAACAGCTTTAATGAAATCAAATAATATTTGTATATTATTAATTTAATTACATTGGTTATGGTTTTATAAATATTTGTTGTCTTAGAATAAGGAACCTAATGAATATATATTTGTTCTCTTAATTAATTACTAACTTTCGTTTGCCCAAAAATATGAGTCATAGCTATGGCATTTGATACACACCCTATAAATTAGTTAGAGTGCACGCAGGTTTTGAATTGCATTTAATGTTTTCATTAAAAACATTATTACTTTGATTAATATTATGTCATAATCATACGTTATATAATATAATTTGCTTTTACTGATTCATTAATTATTATTTGTGATGACATTCATAAAATTTATATTTATTGTAAAAAAACCGTAACATAAATTTAGTTATTCACACATGTTTAATAAATATGTATGCAATATTTCCATCGTATTTTCGATTTGTATTTATTGAAATTGAACTCAAATGATTATTGTTTATTTGAAACAAAATACCATACTCTAAAATAGGGATTAATAAAATTTTATTCATTACACTCAAATGTTTTTAATGGATAGTACATAAAAGAATTCCTACATTAATGTACATTTTGTTTTGTTTCAGATTTCTGAAAAACTAGTGAGTATGGATACAAACATTCAATATTTACTTCTGGCTCTTGCACTGACCTCAGTGCAAATATCGTTTACTGAGAGCCGTCTAAATGAAAAACGCAGGGATAAAACTGAAAGACGATATCATGCTGTTCAAGCTAAAGACAACATGTGCGAAATTACTAACAGAGAATCCAAAGTACATTGCTATTGTGAAAATACTGAAGTTAAAACTGCCACTAGAGCAGACTGCTGGGTATTTAATGGAGGTATCGATGAAACCGACCCAATTTGGTCGAGCTTCAACTCCCAACCATATCTAGAAAGATTAACATTCAATGTCAGGTCTGATGGCGCACTTAAATTTATTCCTCTTCAAGTGATCCATCGTTTAAAAAAGTTGCAAAAGCTTTTCATACATTACGCGACCTTGAATAAAATTGGAAAAGATTCGTTTAGAAATATGTCAACGCTGAGAGAAATAACTTTAATGAATGATAAAATCATGGAGCTAGATTTTTCCGCATTTTCGAGTCTCCCTGCACTCGTAAATCTGACAATAAAAGGAAATAAAGTAACCGAGATACAGCGGGATGTTTTCGTCGATTTGCCGGGTCTAAAATATCTCGATCTGTCGTTTAACAGCATTAGTCTGGCTCACGATGGATGTTTCGAACATTTGAATGTACTAAACGATCTCGTACTAGAAGCGAATTTAATATCGGTTTTAACTAAAGATACTTTCAAGGGTTTGGCTAATTTAACGAGATTAGATTTGAGATCCAATAAAATGTCTATGGTTGGTGATCTAACCTTTTCAGAATTATGGAATTTAAATGAACTCTTGCTAGATAATAATGAATTAAAATATTTATCTGAAAGGGCTTTTGACGGTCTAGCCATGCTTCAAAAACTATCAATGACAGGAAATAAATTGCAAACCATTAACGAAGGACTCTTGGAAGGAGTAAGAGGGTTAGAATTATTGGATTTAAGGAACAATGAGATTGAATTGTTCACTTACGAAACAATCAAACCTATACTAGAAAATTTAAAAATGAAGACTTCA
This sequence comes from Danaus eresimus, assembly GCA_018231745.1. NCBI lineage: Eukaryota > Metazoa > Arthropoda > Insecta > Lepidoptera > Nymphalidae > Danaus > Danaus eresimus. The sequence continues at coordinate 6,299 of DVQP01001164.1, read as the reverse complement.
GTTCTCTATTTGAGTGGTAAGTTATTACGGGTATTATATTAAAAGGCATATACTCTACTTTGAGTCATCTACTCATAAATTGTCTCTTGCATATTAAAAACCTTAATGTTTATATATTCCACCAAAATGACAACAAGAGCTCATATTCGATAACTGAAATATCATAATCACACTGTACCCTACATTATGGGGTAAATATGTTATCAAAGAGCCAATAACATACCATTCCTACCAAGCACACTTCATGGGAAGATAAATAACTATATTTTGTGCAAACAATAGGATACTCCCTGCAGGGTTTTAATCCCCTACAAAAAAAAGCTAAAGCACCCTTCGCACGTTAAGGACAATAAATGAGTGTAACAGCACCCTTTAGGGAGTCAACAATGGCGTAATAACACGATTTAGACACAATGAAATATGAATTATTAAAAATCAACAAACATTACGGGAGTGTTCTCATGATAATTTTATTGTCATATTTTTGTTGACCAGTGTGCGCCCCCGGAATTGAATACTGCTTCATTAGATTAATATTCACATTATTTTATATTAGAAGTTGAAGTAAAATATATATTAAGAATTAATTTTTATTTATAATAACAATTTTATATATATATTTTTTTATTCTTTGATATTCTCATTATAAAATCTTGAAGGGTTTTATATTTCACTTTTAATTATTTTAATCAAAATACTTTTTACAGGCAATGATTTCAAATGTGACTGTCGTTTGTCGTGGATACAAGTTTTAAGAAATGAAACCAAAAGTGAACCACTTCGAACGGCACTCGACGAAATCACATGTTCCTTTATGACTGTCAATAAAGCTTCACCAAAAACAGATTTAGAGCACAGTGAAGATAGAATGAAAATTCTTAATCCATTCGAAACAGAACCAAATATTGATGTATTTCAACAAAATGATAATGGCGAAGACGGCTCTAGTGACATAAGTTCACAATATAAGTTTGAAACCACAACAAAGTTGTTTGCTAATGAAGTCGTTTTAGTCGATATCCCGCCTGAAACATTATCTTGCCCTGGTGAAATGGTAGCAACAGGCGAAGATTCGTTAATGCTTTCGTCGAAAGATGATAATTATTGGCACTCAAATTCGTGTATGAAAACCTTGTCAAGTTTTCTCATAATGTTTACTTTAGTCATAATGTGTACTGTTCGTTGAAATACCCTTTGCTGTTTACTTAAATGATCTTATTTGATGCATTGGCTGCTGTTTTATTGCTTATTTAAAATATTGAAGAAGACTGGTTAAAGTATTTAAATAAATTATTCCTTATAACTGTGTTTTTCGCTTTTATCTGTGTGTGGCAAATAAAATTATATGATAATTGTAAAAAATGTTATGTTATGTAAATGTAATTTTTTAAATTAAGATTACCAATGTCAATTTCTGAATTAAAATTTTCAATTTTACTTTCTCAGCTATTATTAAAAGCACTGAATATGTAAAAAAAATGGTATAGAGTATATGGGTTGAATCAAATATTTTATTGACTTATATCGTATACAAAGCCAAAATATTGATATTTTGTATTCACTCGCAACCACGTTTGGCATGTTATCAATTGCTATAGACATGATCAAAGCATAGTTTCAATATGTATAACCCACCAATTTTTGTACATTCCTCTTATATCTGTAATTGAAAATCAATACGTTTAGCAACTTGGTATTTTTTTATTCCTAGTGTGATTATTCTTTGATTTTATTATTTAAATTTAAGTGTGTTATTTGAAAGTTTAAAACAAAATACACATAACTGGTAGACTAAGCAAATAAAATTATTTGGCCCTTGATAAATTCTATTATCAGTGTTACAGTTTAGGTAAGAAAGAATAAAGTTGTAAATAAAAATTTAGATAATACTATTGAAGGAAGTCTTTGAACTTTAAATTTAATCATCAAAAAAAACAATTCTTCACATATCATACAAATTTTTATATAGACTCCATGAATATTTTTGGTAAAGAAACAATTGGGGTTATTGAAAAAATGTCGTCTTTGCTTACATTTATAAGATGACGTATTTAAGATCGTAATAAATCTCTTCTTTATAAAGTGCTTTCATGTCTTTGGGCCATTATCAGAATGTTAATACGTAATTGATAGATTTTAAGTAATTTTGCCTAGCTTAGTGTGATAATTGTGAATATATCATAATAAGTAAAATAAGATTTAAAAAAGTGTGTATTGAAGTTGTAGATACAAAGATATTGTAAATAATAAAAATAAAGTTTATTGTCACACATATATTGGTCTTATTTGTTAAGTTTATTGAAGAAAAGATTCACTGATACAAATTTCAGTGCAAAAAGAATTACATATATATTTATTTATTTATTTTCATTTAACAGCTGATAAATTTGTTTGATGGCTTAATTTAGTAAAAACGAATCTTGTGCTGTACTAACATAGGAATGTTTTTGGTTTAACGAAATATGCACATGAAAATATCTATGAATTTCCTGTTGAACTAAATTAAATGAAATAAATAATAACTGAATTAGATAATTAAAACATTAAACACTATTTACAAAATCATCGTAATTTCATTTGAATAATTTTGGTTACATTCATAATTTGATTTAATTCAAAACCATGATTGTGTTTTGCCGTGAAAATTAATTATAACACCTACTAGTTGTTATATGTTGAGAAACAAACTGCAAAATTGACATATTTTTCATCCTCATTGATACATAATTTTAACAGCAACAGTTGTGTAAGAAAGCGTTTGAATGAAAACTAAGATTATATTAAACAACAGATCACATTGAAATTTCATGAAAAATGTCACTGCTGATAATAGTTAATGGTAGTTTGGAATATAATATTACAGGAAGTGGAATATAATAACGGTTAATACTCCTTTCAAATAAAGCTATGATTTGTAAAATATTAATTTGTTGTTCATTAAAAAAATAAATTACATTTTCTATTTCTTGTCATTTATTGGCCATTATATTTCATAATATTATATTGCTGAAAAATAAATGTTTCGATAAATTCAATATCTGAAAAAGTTTAAAGAACCCTTATGCATGTAAATAGGCCTGCTTTTTGAAACCAAGAACCGACCGAAATGTGACCTTGCAAAGAAATGAAAGTATCTTTATACTCTCTAAATGGCCACCGGCTCATTTTACCTGTATTACGGTCTCAAGAAAATCCTCAAAGATGGCTAAAGGCGGGCAAAGCTCTATTCAGGGCCTAAAATTTTAAAATATCATCTTAAAGAAAATTGTAGCTAACAATTTTGCTGAAGGTATTTTATTTTTGATTGCCGTACAAAATAAAACTATAATCTTTTGGATTTAAAAACTCTAACAAAAGGGTATTGACTTCTAGCTTTTTAAAAAAGTATAATTATTTTGAATAGTATTTATTATAAATAAAGAAAAAATAATGTACATTGATATCTTTTGTCTATTAATTTTGCTATAAACCTTAAGAAAAAAAATATTCAATCCATTTGATAGTTTCGATGTATATGGTTTGGGTCATCATTCGTAACCATGTCCCAGCTGGAAATGTTTCTCCCTTACAATACGTTATTTTAATTTTGCAAATAAGTTAAATTTCCCTGACATACAGTATTACCTAGTATACCTATTCTATATATCAATTAACTAAAAATATATACGTCAAGGATCGCAAATAATGCATTGATCCAATGCGTTAGTTTAAAACGAAATATATTTTACACACTAATTAATATTTTGCATTGTTATACTTGATGAACTCAAAATGCCAATGCAGGATGTTAGATGGATTTATAAAAAATCAACGCAATATTTACCTGTAGCAGTTTCAAACTATTGATTAAATATAACTATGTCCAAAATGTATTAACAGTTATAATGAATGAAATAAATAGCTTAATTTACTTTCTCATTTAATGTTAACACCAACTTTATAGAGTTTCATTCATGATAATCCGCAATCCTTTTATATTTGAAACTGGTTTGGTATAACTCATTTCATCACCTATGAGTTATAAACCATATTTCCCCTCATTTATTCCTGATTGGGTTATTTATACGTCTTTGAAGGGGTTCTTTTGAAAATAAAGCCTTTATAGGCATTTATGTTCCTATTTGTTCTCACATATTTGTAATGCTTTCATCGCAAAAATATTGAGAAAATAAAAACGAAGATTCCTTCCAATGTTATATTTGTAAATAACTTCGTATGTTTATATCACGTGGATTATAGATTAACATAATTTTTATATTGTAAAATCTTACATAAAAGTTTCCTATAGATGGAATGAAATTTATGTCATTCATAAAAAAAAATCTTGGGTAAAACAAGACAATAGATTTGACTATTAAATTGTTTATTTATATTAATGACATAAGTGAACTAAAACTTGAAATAATTATATTTCAGGACAAGCAAAGTTTTTCTATCTTATGAAGAATTTTCGAAAACTATATATATTACATATACATATTTTAACATGTAACTAATACTCCAATAAAACGAATTATAGTTTTCAATATTTATCCATATTCAACAGCCGGCGATCGTTCCTTTGATGAGTTTGATAAGGATCTAGATATTTAATTAATAATAATATCATTAGGAAAATAAAATAGAAATAAAGAGGCGTAATAAGTTTTTTTTAACCTATCCATTGAAGTATTAGTAGGCATGTATTTTCTTTAATGTAAATATTTAATTTACAAAGATTCAAATTTATTTAGTTATTATGATTTTTTTTATGACAAAGGGGGCAACGAGCAGACGGCGTGCATGATGGAGGTAGTAACGTCGCCGATGGATATCCGCAAAATAAATTTTGGGGATGCGTTGCAACTCTTATTTGGGCAAGAGGTAGAGAAAAGGGTAGGAAAAAGGAAATTGCAGGAAAGAAGGGAACAGGGAAAGGTTAACCGGCTCTCTCACTCATCTGACGAAACAAAGCTATTAAAGACAACTTGACGCCGATCTTCTGTGACGGGGTGGAACTTCCCCGGTCGAGCCAGCCCATGTTTGATCTGCAGTAATTTGACCACAGTGAGGCCCTACCACCTACAGAGTAACAAGGTTTATTCAATGTAACATTTATTAACCATTTGTAGTTACGAATATATCTGTGTAAATGTTTAATTTTGAACACAAACGTATAAAAATATATGCATTTTTTCTTATCTGTTCTTTTATTATTTAAAATTTACTTCAGGTTTTAATAAATTTTGCACATATCATTAATTTAAAAAGCGAAAATTTCAGGTGATTTTTTTTCTAAGGAAGGATATTACAGTTTTTATACACTCATTAATTGTTTACACAAATTTAAAATATCGGCCTCGGCATCGAGCCTTAAAAACATCAGACATAACGCTAATAAAACTAACCCAAATTATTTCTCAAAAATGATTGATTTATATTAAAATAGAATACGATAATAAGCCCCTGGAGTTGGTGCAGATTTATGCAGATTACAGGAGCAGATTTCTTGGGAGGGCTTCCCAATAGATAGAACGTCTTAATTTCCTCTATAAAATATTTTTTTTAAATAAATATATTTTTTTAAATATTCTGCCTGATATAAAGACTTTTTACTATAATCTAAATAACATCATTAACTAACATATTACAATATTCACAACGCTTTTATCCATTGTACTATCTTGATTTTGTAGAATGTTGTGAAATGAAATTGAAATTTTCACTTGAGAATTTAGACCTTACTTATTGTCCTAACTACAATAATATGTATGTATAATCTCACAGAAGTGAAATTTATGTACTTATTGGATTCCAAGCAATGGCCCAAATTCCAGTTTGTAGGAATATACGCAACGCGCTGCCCTTAGAGCTATGATTTACTTTCTTTTTGATGGCACAAAAACATTTAACAGCAGTGAAATATAACTTATATTATATTCAAAATATCTACATTTATACATTAGCAACTACCTTAATATTGGTAAATTAAGAGTCATAAGTAATATAACAAAGAAATAATAATAAAAAGTATCAATAAACAATAGTAACACGTAAACAGCTCCATCATTTATATTGTATGAAAAAAGATAAATCCTAATTATTGGCGTCTAAGAAGATAAAATAAAAATGAAGATTTGATCTGCATTAATAATATAATACACATTTTATAAATGTAGTATTCGTGTGCTTTTGATACAAAATAAAATTGAAACCAAATTTTGTAGCTTACTGTTATTTAAAATATTTATATTTTTTCTAGATTAGATATTTACATATTATGCAATTGTTTTCTTCATACTTAGATTTAAAAAAAGAAT